>CM064333.1:64127901-64365401 GCA_032595735.1 Pelochelys cantorii | reverse complement strand
TTAATGGTTTCAAAAGCCCCAGCTGAAAACTGTATGGGAAAATTGGTGGGGTGGTTGTAGGCAAGGAGGTTCACAAGTTAAACCCTGTTTTTGCATGTCCGTGTTGTGCTGAGTACAATTGTAGCTACGTTTGCTTTGACCCATGGACAAGCACTTGTTGCTTTGCTGGCTTTCTCCATTCATCGCCTTCACCTGTCCAATCACCCTGCTGTCTACTATTAAAAGTTACTAGGACCACCGGATGGATTAAGTCTCTCAGCTGTGAACAGCAATAGCAGCACCAGTGCACTCAGGCTGCATTGGTTGTCTGTATGTGTGGATGGATTCTTTGTTCTGAGATCTCTGAACAGGGCCTCAACAGAGGCTGAATCCTGCAGTACTAGATACTGTCCAAACATGCCCAGCAGTGTGACACTCCATTCCTTATCTTATACCATTAAGTGATTGTAGAATGTCACTGTCCCAATCTGGTAGCACTGGACACCCACTTTGCATAAGAATACCTGGTTATGGGAGGTGTAGCAGTGGAGAATCAACCATATATTAGTGAGATAATTATGTGTATGCCTCAATTTCAGGGTGCTCCAAGAGAGAACAAAAGCCCATTGTTAATGTGGGTGTCTCCCACACTGCACCCAGGTGCACCCACCTGGGGTACAGCATGTGATCAGGTGATGCAAATGCCAAGAAGGGTGTGCCCGTGAAAGCTTTGTACCTCTTTCTGCACCTGTGCATCTCTTCAAAGTTTCATTTCCACATCAAAAGCTGTGAACGAGACACATCCAGCCCACTTAAGTAGCTTCATTAACAGGGATCCTACAAATGACAGGTAAATGCTGACCTCTCTAGAAGTGGGGGTAAAATGTTAAAAAGGATCTCTAAGTCCATTTTCAGAAACCAGTCAGGTGCTCTTTTTTGTAAAGAAATATTCTACAAAAGCTTTCTGGAAGAACCTACCTTCAGAGAGTCAGATTGGATCTGGTCACACACATTTTCAGGTGTGCCTTTTGATTTGAGAAGTAACAGAGAGGTAGCTGTGTTAGTCTGATCTTGGTAAAACAAAACAAAGCAGTCATGTAGCACTTTAAAGACTAACAAGATGGTTTATTAGGTGATGAGCTTTCATGGGGCAGACGCACCAATTTGACTGTTCCATAACCCTGATGTCTAAAGATGAACACTTGTTGCCATTGGCACTGCAGGTTCTCAGCACCTCTAAAAATCAGGACCTAGTTATCTCAGGTTAGGCAGCCTGGACACTTTTGAAAATTTGGATGATGATATACCTAATCTGTATATGGGATGGACAGTGTCTACTGCTAATTCAGGGAGAGATTCTGATCTATTTCTAACTCTGCTCCTGACACATTGTGTCACCATGGAAAGTTGGGGGGTGTTTTTTCACACCCTGGAGCGAGAAAGTTACAGCACAGTAAAGTGGTAGTGTAGACAAGCTCAAAGTCTCAATGAAGATACCAGACTAGGGCCTAAGTGGCACTATAAACAGGCAATATGTTGGGCCTCTGGAAGGGATTGAATATTCCTGTTAAGGAGGAGACCTATAACAGAGAATGTGACAAATTAGCCCAGGAATGGTTCCCTTTTTTGTTTTTCATTTAAGCCTGAAGTGCTTACTCCCATAAAGGTCAACAGGAGTACTGATTGGGAAAACACAGCAAAGACTTTCATGATCTGGTCTACAGTCCAGACTATTGCCTAAATTGTTCTTCCTTTTGCCAGTGCACTAAAGGAAACCAGATCTCCTAAAAGTTATTTGCATAGATTCCAAGACCAGAAGAGATCATTGTGATCATCTCATCTAACCTTCCGTAAAAAGGCCACACAACTGCACCCAAAACACCCTGTAAATGGAAGAGTCAACAATGTGGACCTTATACCGGCTGCTGAGTGTGTGAACAGGTACTTTTCTCAAACCTTCCGTACAGAATTTTAGCTGTTCTTGCTACACCTGTGAAGAGTATGAAATTTGGCTGATTAAGGTTACCGTGAGGCTATGTCTAGACTGCAGGCTTCTTTTGGAAGAAGCTTTTCCGGAAGAGATCTTCTGGAAAAACTTCTTCCAAAAGAGAGCATCCACACAGCAAAACTGCATCAAAAAAGCTGTCTGCTTTTTCGAAAGATAGCATCCACACTGAATGGACACTATCTTGCATTTAAGCTGTGATTACTATGGACGGAGTGGCCAACAGGACACCTGTGCTTTTTCCTCTTTCCTCTTCTTTTGAAAGAACTCCCTCTTCCCCATCCACACACGCCTTTTTCTGAAAGAGCTCTTTTGGAAAAAGGCTTCTTTCTCATTGAATGAGGATTACCAATGTCGGAAAAACCCTCTGTTCTTTCGATTTTCTTTTGAAAGAATGCAGTTACAGTGTGGACGTAACTCAAGTTTTTTTCAGAAAAATGGCCGTTTTCCCGAAAAAAAAACCTCTGTAGTGTAGACATACCTTGAGAAAAAAAGCAGCTAAGTGCCCAAATTCATTTGTATTAACAGCATTGTATCCCTTGTACTGTGTGTCTTGTAGTTCCCCATAATAGATAGCTCAGTTAATCTCCAGCTTAATAAATATGAGGGCCCTTGCTCTTTCCACCAAATGTCAATTCCAGTCACCCTAAAGTTATATTAGAAATATTGAAAGTTCCTATTTACTTCAGTGTTGGAGGTGAATTATGAAAGAGAAGAGTGAGGGTCACATTTTAGCTATAGGGCTATGAAGAAGACTTCATTACCCTCAGTATTCTGAGACCATGTTTGATTTATGCCCTCTATTTCATTTTTTAGTAATATTTTGCATATTAAAATGTGTATAGGCAGCCAGAAGAGAGCAGTATATACACAATACATGCCACAATAGAGAGGATTAGGAATCATTGGTTCAGCTATTTGGGATTGGCAAGAGAGGTGAAGGTGTCCTTTCTTCTTTTTTATACTTTGTTTTAAAGGTCTCTCGAGTTATTCCGCTGCATTTATCCAGCACAAAATAGAGAGCATGAGCCATACAGCTGGGTGGGATCAGTCCTGATATAAAATTCAGAAGCATTTGCCGAGGCAGGTTGGGGATTTTTTGAATGGAATGCCCCCCCACCCCCCTTTCCTCCTAGCAACTTCTATGTTCACATTAACCAATCCAACTTTTTGTTTCCCTCGTCCAAATTTGTTTAAAAGTACACTGTTTCCCCAGACAAGTTCAGATTCTCTTTTAAAGTTTTATCACACCACTCTTCCAGACCGTGTGTGTGTGTAGGTATGCATCTAAAATATGGACAGAGTTTCAAAAATCACTTGGTGATCTGAAATTGCTCAGTTCTTGAGCTGTCTGACTAGAACCACCTAAAAAATGTTCAGAGTGCCTCTTGAAAATCATGCCCCTTTAGGGTGTGACAAGGAATGTTCCCTCTAATCTTTCCATCCATATGTGTATTTTTTTTCCATGCATGTACAGAATAAATTTTTTATTTGCACTAAGGCATGTGCAGATATGCCCATCTCCAGAAGAAACAAAAATCTAGCTGTGGGCACTCAGCTAATCAGTTGAGCAGCATTTGAATCTCTCCTGAGTGGCCACAGAAGTGCACAGCTTACAGGTAACATTGGGGTCAAGTAATTGGCCCAGAATTTAAGGTATCCAAATTTGTCATTTGAAAACCTTGGAACCAGTGCACAGGCCAAATTTACATGTCTTGTGTAATTCCATTCAAGTCGGTGATGATGCACTAGAGATATGATTTTAGTCTATAGTGTATGTGTATTTTACACACAAACACATTTACACACACAGAAGATGGCCAAGCACTTTGATTTACACTTCAGAGCAAGTAATTTGAACTAATACTGCATATGTCACATTCCGTATGTAAACTGTATAATGCCTACAACTTTAATGTCTATTTTGTTAACTTTACCACGTTACAAACTATTTGACACAAATGTTTATATCAAGGTTGTTGTAAAACAATATAACTAATTATTTCACTGTACAATGGAAGTTTAGGGCAGCCTATAATTTGGCTGTGAAGTGTTCCATTTTTAAAAGGGAATCCATACTTTTTTGTTAGAAAAAGTTTTCTTAATATTTGCCCCAGCTAAACTTTCCTCGGTTTATTTGTTAGCTATTATAGCTGTTCTGTCATTAGATTTTAATCGGCCTTAGTATACAGTAATGTGAAACACTAAAAGAGCTACTAATTAATCGCCTTTCTGAACATACCAGAGAGATAAATATCCATCCCGGAGGAATTGTAATTTCATGGTTTCTAATGATGGTTAGATTACATTATGTGGATCACTCAGGCTGTGGGTGTCATAAGGAAATGTTCAAAGTCATTTATATGCAGTTTAAAATTTTTTTTACTTTGTAAACCTGAAAAAATAATGCAGTGTTGGCATGTCAGTTTCATATTTTAGTTAAATACGCCTTTGTTCTGCAGACTGGAGGGATTCTGATGACAGCGACAAGTTCAGTTCCTTTCCATTTTTAACAGGCTTCCTCTACAATCAAAATACCATTTTACCAAAACCGTCATCAGGCTTTGGCAGATTTAATGTCGAAGGAAGCTGTTGAGTTTCGGGGCATTGCAGCACTTTGGATGTCCATTTCCACTGTGCAATGTCTGCTAATTCATTTCCATACTGTCTGTATAGATAATGCAGTTGCGATATCTTTCTGGAACTAATTGGACGTGTGGAGTAGATTGCTTGGTGAATCAAATAAAAACATTGCATTCCAAAAGCTTTACTGTACAGTGTTGTTATTACACGTCTTGTTTCCCCCCTCTCTTTATTTGATCGAAGCCAATAGAAATCTACAGATTTGCGCAGACACTACATCTGTGACTGCAACCTTTTTAAATTCAGCAGCTCCATGGATAGTTAAACAAAAATTCTACATCATTTGTGTATATTGGAATAGCTAATAGTTGCATATTCTGAACATATGCTTATTCATATTTAAAAGGCTGAGCTTGCTTTGAACTACTGTGGCAGAGGGGAAAATTAATTGTTTCTGAATGAGAATGATACTCCCTTTCCATGTCAATTATGTGTTCTGCAAAGTTATCAATAATGTTTATTTCTAACCTTTTTCGCTGACAGCTTCTCAGTAGGCAGAGTGGGACTTGTTTAAAGTTGTCAGGGTTGCGGGACTCCAATCCTTTCCTGCTTCAGTTGTAAACCAGAGGAAGGAGGAGGGACCCCCGAGGACAAGAGTGAGATAAGGAAATGTGATGTATATTTTCAAGAGTGAGTTTGTCAGCAATGAGTTAAGATTGCTTCTGAAGTTTTGCTGCAAGTGTTTTACATGTCTAATTTCGTGACTAAGATGCTGTCCTCTCTTAATCGGGAACTCCAGAACTTCAGAAGGTTTTCCTCTTGTTTGAATGCACAGCACAATGAATTTGTACCCACTGAGCATTCACCACTTACATTTCAAAACCTACAGCACACTAAACGTGAAACTTTTGTTCAAATTTCAAGGATTTTGATAGCCCAAGTGAATAGACACTACCTATTGATTTTTCCCTTACAATGACTCTTGGATAACCTATTTTCTCATTTATTTTTAACGACAGCTCATGAGATTTTACAGCAATTCTGCCCAACCTCCTAATATCAAAATCCCTCCTTGACCCTGAAAATTGTAATTCTGCTATAGATCACAGCTGCTGAATATTACCTTTTACTAAGCTGGTTAAATAAAATATGTCCAAATCGCTAGATCCCACAGGCCAGGACTGCAATTCTAATTATACTGGGTCTGTATTTTCTGCTGTACCATGCAGAAAAGCATAGCTTTCTCTGAGTCCACACCAAAGTGTGGGAATCCAGAATATTAGTTCTAGTTTTGAATAATAATAAAAAAAGTTATGCAGTTTTTCAATGATTTTTTTTTTCCTGTAAAAACTTTTAGAAGGGATCCAAGGTCTTTTGATGTACTCCACACAATAAAACATTACGTATACCTGGAGGATAGAAGCATGTGGCTAGAATTCTCTTGTGACCGGGGAAATAGGTGCATTTGATGTGTACCAGTTTCAAAACTGGAAAAAAGTCTTGCATGTCTCTTGGTTGGGTTGTTCATCTTGCACAATGGTTTGGGAACACCAGGGCAAAGAAACTAAATTTGGTCCCAGATCCATCCTTCCCACTCTGCCGCTTATACAAAGGGTGATCAAATGCTCCCCACTGGAATTTATGCTATTATAGAACTTAGAAAGAGAAGAAATACATTAGATTATCTGTCCCCTGGAGAACCTTATCCAACAGCGAATTATTTGTAGTCTATCCTTATGGGCACACTGCAAAAGACCATCTTGGTTTCTTCCCTACCGCTGTTACCCCCACTTCCACTGTTTGGAGAAGAAGTTGGCTGAAGGTGTAATTTGTGAAGGTGAGGCAGAGAAATTTGTTGGAGGTGGTAGGATTCTTCGGTTTCATGGACAGATGTTATGGTAGTCTGGATACTGAATGTGTATTTATGTACATGGATGATTATCTCATGCGTATTTGAAACAGTGCTCAAGCACCTACAACTAGATTACAATAAATAAAGAGCCTTCTTCATCACAAGTGGTGTTTCTGCTGGTACAGGTTGAACTTCTGTAGTCCAGCACCCTGGGGACCTGACCTGTGCCGAACCAGAGAATTTGCTGAACCACGGGAGGTCAGTATTGTCTAGCAGTATTACCATCATTTCTACTGCTTACTGGGCTCTTAGAAGACATTTAGGGGTAAATTAAAGCTAAATAACTGCACAGAACACTGAGAGCCAGGACTGGTGGGTGTAAACCAACTTTAGGGGAGGGCAGGAAAGTTGGCCACACCATGATAAGTGGACATCCAGCTAACTAAAATCATGCCGGACCATAGATGTTGCCAGACCAGACAGTGCCAGACTAGAGAGGTTCAACCTTACTACCTTGGAGAGCCTTATGGTAAATGGCATTCACAATATGCCATGATTCCGGGGCAGGTAGTTTCCCTTTTGGTATTCCACCTTCACTCCTGTGTGCAGACGGAGAGACGGTTTACATTTCTCTTGCTGCTAGCAAGGCAGTACAAGGGGTGTGGCATTGTAGTGCTCTAGATCAGGGATGGAGAACCTCAGGCCCGGGGCGCTGGATCCGGCCCCTGAGGCTCATGGTATCCCCCCCAGTATTGGGGAGCCCACACTGGTGTTCCAGCCTCCCCTCCCCCACCCCTGCTATGCCACCATGAGGCAGGCTGGAGCCCCCTAGGCTCTGGAGCGTGAGCTGAACGTGGGAAGTGTCTTTCTCCTTCTTAGGGGCCACGTCAGTGAGGGTTGTGTTTTGTTGGGTTTTTTTGCTTCCCACTTGTGTGCAGCCCCCCCTACTGATTTTTTTTTCTGTGGGTGGGTGGCGCCTAACCCAAAAAAGGTTCCCCACCTCTGCTCT
This sequence comes from Pelochelys cantorii, assembly GCA_032595735.1. NCBI lineage: Eukaryota > Metazoa > Chordata > Testudines > Trionychidae > Pelochelys > Pelochelys cantorii. Next base: position 64,357,973 of record CM064333.1, on the reverse strand, counting down.
AAATTGTAAACAGGGGAGCAGAACTGGTAAGGCATGCCTGAGAGGGTCTGAGCATCCGCGACTCCTGGTGTCTTCAGCGGCAGCTGAGCACGCTCAACACCTTCCTGGATTGCAGCCACAATATGGATATCTTGCTGTTTCTCAGACCCATAATTCCCCTCTTCTGAGAACTTCTCCCCCTCCCCCCCCCGCCTATCCCCTTCTTATCATTGTTTTAGGGTATTCCTAATCCACCGTTCACTGAACAGCTATTCATGAGCGCAAACTCTCCATGGGATTGTCCCTGCTGGAGCCTCCCCATTTTCATACGCAATCACTTTAATGGGAAGAGGGTGGGTGAGCACCTCGGGTCTTTCAGTGCTGCTTCATCTTCTGGTATTTTAGGAAACCTTCCTCATTGTGATGTGAAAACTGCCAAGCTCTGGCTCATTCTGATCTCTGCTAGTAAGGAGTCCCTCCGTCAAAGACCATCCGCTGAGAACACCCTGCAGCATTCCTGGGGAGGTGCAGTTGTCTCGGTGGGTCACAAAAGGAGAGCTGTTCTCTGAACTACCTACGCCTTCCCCCACTGAGGGCGTTAAAGATTAAAACCAGGATCTAAAGAAAAGTGTCTACAAGGGGGCCTTTGCCGATGTGTGACGTGGACAATGCCAGTCCCACAGAGTTTCATGGTATTGCACTCAAATTTTAGCCCTTCTCTGTTCAATTAATGCATTCCTCCTTTCTCCATAGCATGCTGGATGCCCATTCCTTTGAGTAGCCCTTCTGTGTATTATGCCACTCCGGAAAAAGTAGAGGGATTGTTTCCCTGCTGCATTTCCACAGCTCTCCCCCTTCCCACCCACCCTCCACCCCCAAATATAAATAAAACAATGGCTGGTGAGTGACATGACATGGAGCTAAAATCTGTGGGGTGAATTTTCAGCACAACACACAGGAAATTATATGCACAATTATTGTTGTTAACAGAGCTTGAGCATGTAACTCCCTGCACAGCAGGCTGAAAATCCTCTCCATGCATGTTTAATGGGGTTTGGGTTACTACATTCCTAGGGTTCTGTCCCTTTTTCTAATGTCTACTGTCCTGTATGGAAAAAAGAACTGCTGAATGAAAAAGAGATTTTATTTTGCTATTAAAATAATAGTCCCTTGATGTGGATTCTTTCTCTAATGCCATGCAACTTCCCTCCTAACGCAGTAGCTCCTTAACCTTTGCATTTCTCCACAGATTTTGTTTTGTTCCCTTAAATATATTTTGTATAATCTGTGAATAGAAAGCACAGCTGCTGTGGTGATGGATGCTTTAGAAGTGTGTGTTACAGTAATGCAGAAAATATTTTTTCTTAAATCGTATATAAATGATGCCAACACGCAATAAATGAACAAAATCCAGAGGAAGAGGTATACTTTACCTTTCACTAATCTTGAGTCTATTTTAAATGTCTCTCTCCTCTGGAGGTAGCTATTGTGTTTTTAAAATTCAGTCTTCTAGGAATGAGGTGAGGCTGTGAATCGGGGATTGTCTTATGCTCCCATGCTACTTACTCTGTTTTATGTACAGTAATTGTTTTCCTTTCCCTTGACTAAAGAGCATTATTGCATGCAAAAAGGATCAGTCCAAATGGACGTTAATTACCTTCAATAAAAATTAAATAACTCATCTGAACTAACAGTTTTGCAACTAAAAGGAGCTCAGATTTCAGCTGAGCAGTGTTATGGATTTTTTTTTTCTAGCCAAGATAACACTTGAATCAGCTCTCACCAAGGTCTGTACAAATAAAATAAGGTGGTATAAACTGAGACTCAAAAAACCAAAGTGAAAACACACACATCAAATGTAAAAAAAAGAAGAAAAAAATACATCAAATGCATATACAAGTTTCTAAAAGGTTTCAATCATTTTAAAATTACACATGATTACTCTCCAGCTTCCCAAAATGCTTTCATCTGAAGGAGGGGGAAAGTGTAGCTTTTTCAAATTTTAAAAGCATTGTTAGGACATGCCGACTGGATTTGTTTAACTCTGTATGTTTTGATACATGTAGCACTGTTGATTGTCTTCTCCTTAGCATAGATCTTGAAACCGTAAATACATTTTTGAAGTAAAATAGCCACTTGATAACTGCTTAATGAAGTATCACACTAGCAGTTTTGAATGCAAAAAAAAAATGTTTAGAAGTACCCTGTGGTGTCGCTTTTACCGAAAATGGGCTTTTATTTTTAAACTTTTGCTATATTTGGAAAGATGTAGTCCCAGGGAAAATGATACCAGGACTAATAGGGAACATATTATCTTTCATGTGGGCTTTTTTTTCTATACTTCAAGTTTAGAGTTTCTTTGTTGTTATCTCAGTAGCAAGGCTCTCCAAACAGTCTTAGACAGAAAATCAAAATATGCCTTAGAGCAATAATATTTTAATAAGTATCAAATGTCTTCAATGAGATAAAAGTATTTTAATAGCATATATGTGTGTGTGTATGTGTGTGCGCGTGTGTATAATCAGAATTTAGTTTAAACCACTTTACAGAATTCCTTGCAATATTTTGGGAGTGTATTTTTTTTAATCCAAGTAGGGAAAAAATACAGATTGTTGGTAACTAAAATGCTACATGCCACTAAAAAATTTGTGGAAATGTATCTGCTGTGTTGGTTCTCTTGATTTAAAACGCCCTAGTGCCACCCAAAGGTTTGGTGGTTTCAGAAGTTTGGCTGGTGCTCTGAACTTTACTTGACAAATCAGCCGAGAAGTTGGTGGCGCGGAAGTTTTCTCATGAGATTTTCAACACACTCTTCTTCTGCAATGCACATTATCATAACATGGGTCTTTGTCCTTCTCTCGTCTTTTTAAGAAGATAGGAGTCCAGTACCGTTACTAGCTAATGCAATTATACTCTAGCTAAAGGTCATGGGATCCAGCCCCACTGATGACCAAGGAAAGAGTAATTAAGGCTATGTCTATGCTGTGAGCTAGAGGTATGATTCCCCGCTCATGTAGGCACGCTTGTGCTAGCTCTCAACAGAACTAGGATGCTAAATCAGTGGGGTGGCTGCATTAGCATGTGCAGTAGCAGCAAAACAGCCCCAAATACAAACCTGCTGTGGGCTCATACTTAGGGAAGAGGGCACATGCTGCTGCTACCTGTACGGTGGCTACACTACTGTTTTTAGTATGCTAGCTCAATGCGAGCTAGTGCAAGGTGGGAATCACACCCCACGCTCATAGTGTAGACATACCTGTAGACTCAAATGTGTTTGTGCTACTCTCTCACCCAATCCCAGCTTCAACTGCTATTTTTAGAGGAGAATGTGGTTGCGACATTCTGTACCTTAGGGGAGCATCCTGTAACTCCCATACTCCTCATTGCTATCCCATTGAGATCTTACCTTACATGGCATGCTTTATATGTATCAGGGAAAAGGTGATGATGTGCTGAAAGTCATTTCTTTAGCCACACATCTGTATCGTAAGTGCATGTGAAGTTATGAGATTGTGTTGTATGGCTGTCATTGAAACAGGCTGTATGTTGAGGAATTGGCCAGATGTTTGTTTCCCTGGAGACAAGAGCAAGGAGAGCAGCCAATGCCCTTGCAGGGTGTGAAGCAGCTATGAAGGGCCGCTGTCTGGCAAGGGAGCTACAATGTGACGACTCGCCGGCATGAGGCTGTACCAGGGTAATTACTCAACTTTGCCTGGAAACTCAGCTATGCCCACAAACATGCCTGGACTTGTGCTTCCCAAGCATGTGGAATAAGGCTATGTCTACACTGCAGGCTTCTTGCGCAAGAGTTCTTGCGCAAAAGTTCTTGCGCAGGAGCGGGTCCACACTGCCATGTGCTTTTGTGCAAAATCATCCATGGCAGTGTGGACCTCTCTTGTGCAAGAAAGCTCTGATGGCCATTTTAGACATAGGGGTTTCTTGCGCAAGAAACCCCTGTTCCCGTCACACTAGCCTTTTTTGCGCAAGAGCTCTTGCTCATGGGGAGAGGAATAACTCTTGCGCAAAAAGCCCTCTCTTCTGACATCTACTGTAAACTTTCTTGTGCAAGAATGGGCTTGTAGTGTGGATGCTCCGCAAGTTTTTATGCAAGAATGGCCGTTCTTGCGCAAGAAGCCTGCAGTGTAGATGTAGCCTAAGGGTATAAAAACCAAACAAAGGAGCCATGCTTGGTCATGCTTGGCAAGCAACATGGACACACTGAAGACTCCAGCAGAGGGGACTGGCTCAGATTTCAAAGGTGATCTGTGTACTATGGCCTGCAATATCTAGTGGGGTGAGAAAAACACTTTGTCTAGATGTTGCCAGTCTATTAGGATTCAGCGTTTAGACTGTTTGTTTTCTTTTCTTTTAGTAACTACTTTGACTTTTTGCCTAACACTTGTAGCCACTTAAATTCTATCTTTGTAGTCAATACACTTTTTATTGTTCTGTGTTTACCAGTGAGCTTGTATGAAATGTGTGGCAAATCTGCCCAGGTTTTATAAATGCTGGTGCATGTCCATTTTCCATTGATAAAGTGTTGAACCAATTAAGGAATTAGGTGGTATATTCCTGAGGTACATTATTGGGAGCTGAGGGGATTTGACTCTGGTGCCTTACTCTGAGGCTACGTCTACACTACACATTTTTGCGGCAGAAAATATGCTCATGAGGAACTCATTAGCATAAGTCACGACATCATTAACATGTTTTCTGCTGTTTCTTTTTACACAAGGGGCTTTTGTGCAAAAAGAAGCGGTGTGAACGTTTCCTTTTTGCGCAAAAGCCCCGTTTTCCACAAGATCAGTATACCTCCTTTTTGGGAACATAAGGAGATTGCGGAAAAAAGGTGTTTTTGCACAGAAAGAAAATGTCCACACTGCTTGTTTTTACGCAAAAACCGTGGCAAGTTATGCTGTGTTACTCCTGTGCCTACCTAGCCCCATTTTCCCATTGACACCCTGATAGGTGACAGAAATCCCCACCTGAGTTACCATTCAACTTGGTCCTTTTGAAACAAATCAGCACTGGGGTCAGTAGAGATAACTGCACTAAAGTCCAGCGGCTGCATTCGCTCACACTAGCTCTGAATTTAGTCCTCTGTGCTTTGACTGGCTACAGAAGGAGCACATGACTCACAGTCAGCGTTATGTGCAGTTAGCACACACCTCAGTTCACTGCACTTGCCTTACGTGCATGCCACTTTAGTAATACCAGCAGGAAAAAAAATACATGGATGGAAACCAGCAGAATCTGGCAATCCTGTATGAGCCACAGTAAACGAAATGTCTCGGGCCAAACCTAGGACCCTGATGGGCCTCAGTTTATCCACCACTAAATGGTGGTGTCCTAAATGTGTCGTCTTTGGCGCTCTGTCCTGGTTCTTCCAAAACAGTAAAGAACTTTTTGTGCTTTGCTATCCTCTTAAGAAATCTACACACACACTGGCCATCTGAGCACTTTACGGTTTCATGGAGTGTATATAAAATGTACATTTCACTTTTCAGAAGTCCTTCCAGTTCAGCAGTCCTGCTCCCCATACTGTGTGAAGATACATACCCTTCCTGCCTCTGAATGTTTCTAATCCAAAGTGCACACACCATGTGAAATATTAAAGCAAGACTAAGAGTGATACTGCCACCCACCTAAACGTACATTTTGATGTCAGAAAAAAATCAAGTTTGAACTGTTTATTTGTATATAAATATTATTTTGAACATTAAATTTTCAGATCCAAATCTGGTGCTAATTTGACTTGTGAACTCATGTTTGCTAATAAAAAAAATCTACATATTAGTATTGCAAGAAAAATACTTTGAAAGCCTTTTAAGCATCCTTCTCTCTCATTAATTTGTTTAATCTTCTGATCTTTCCTTCTTTTAAGTTATTTTTTTAAACAGAGACAAGTGAATTAAAAAGCTCTGTCACTTAAAAAAAGAGTTAAAAACTGTATATAAGATCCCAAATAATTAAGAGACTATGTAGACTTAAACATTACAAATAAATACAAAGCAAATATGTTGAAAGTGAATTCTTCCACTTACGTAGGAGGCAGTATGGTTTGAATGATGGAGAGTCAGGATTTCTCCATCCTGCTGTTTTGACCTCTGCCACACACTATCAGGGGTAATAATGAAGTTTACCTACCACATAAGGTTTTTTATTGAATCAATTTTATGATGATTTAAAAATGCTTCAAGACAAATGAAAGACATTCTAACAGTCAAAAGCTAGACCAAGTACAGATCTGGTGGAAGTTCCAAATTTTGCCCATTATTGTCAAAGTCTGAAGTTTCATCATTTTCAAAAGTGTCTGGTGGGAGTTTCACGTTCTGTGTTCTCTGTGTTTGATTCTGTGTTCTCTATATTTGATTGTATCTGGTTTGATTCTTCTGTTAATTGGTTGCCATTCCAATCTGCCCAGAAATGTATATTTTTCTTATTTTCTGGTTTTTAGTATCATTCTTAAAATGTATGATAAATTAAAATTTCAGAACAGGCAAAAAATGTGATTTTTTTTTTTTTTAACCATGGTTCTTACACATCTTAGTGTTGATAATTGAGAATAATGGTTGCCTTTCTTTTTTGCAATAGTTTTCATAGCACTCATTTAATGCATAACTACAAAAACCCAGTGTCTATTGGAAAACAGTAGGTATAGTATACTGAAATCAGAGAAAAAACACAATAAACTCTACTGCTTCTTCACAAATCATTAGTGAATAATGCAACAGAAGTATGTAGGAGAATGGAATAGAGTGATGATGATTAACAACAAAATCAAACAATAATTCTATTCATTTCTGATGTGCCCAGCACCATAATATATAACAGCTGTGGGTCTTCAATATCTCTGAAAAAAATGGCTTGTGTTTTGGTGCCTGCAGAGGGATGTAGATTCATCTCTTGAGGTATCTGGGTTTGACAATATTGGCCTTAATTTTTTCAGTGGCGTATTAGGAAGAATCCAGGTGTGACATCCTGGAGCATGTTTGATACAAACTACAAGATAGAGTGATAAGATAGATGTCTCTCTCTCTCACGGGGTCTCAGCTCTGACATGGGATCCTTTGCAAACATTCCTGTTAGGAAATGATAAAAGAGGACTCACTAAAAGCACCCTACCTAACTAAATGCAAGGTGCATAAGCGAAAAGTCTTCTACGGAGCTTAGAGCAGTGTTTCTCATAGTGGGCCACGGGCCTGCTTCAGGAAAACCACTAGCTAGCCCGTGCCACTTTGTTTACCTAAAGTGTCCATAGCCATGGTGCCTCACAGCTCCCATTGGCCGTCCGGTTTGCTGTTTCCAGCCAACGGGAGCTGTGGGAAACGGTGAACCAGAGCCAATGGGAGTTGCAAGGCTCTGTGTCCACACACTCTTTAGGTAAACAAAGCAGGGCAGACCTGCTCAAGGCTTTGCCAAAGCAGCTCTGTGGCCCCCTTTGAGAAACACTGGCTTTGAGGCTTGATTATTTTACCCAGAAATCCCAATGAAGTCAATGGGAGCGACAGGTACTCAGCAGCTTCGAAAATCAGGCCCTACTAGTCTAACCATTCCTTTATTTTCCAGTTCACCAAAGCCCAGTTCTGTGATCAATCATGGCATAGTGAGTACTGAGGATATAGAATCACAGGACTGGAAGGGACCTCGAACGGTTATCAATTTCAGTCCCCTGCCCTCACGGCAGGACTAAGCACCATCTAGACCAACCTTGATTAATGTCTATCTAACCTGCTCTTAAATATCTCGAGTGATGGAGATTCCACAACCTCCCTAGGTGACTTATTCCAGTGTTTAACCACCCTGACAGTTAGGAAGTTTTCCCTAACGTCCAACCTAAACCTCCCTTGTTGCAGTTTAAGCCCATTGCTTCTTGTCCTATCCTCAGAGGCCAAGGAGAACAAATTTTCTCCCTCCTCCTCGTAACACTCTTTTAAGTGCCTGAAAACCTTTGATTTTCACCTATAGTATTCTCATTATGATCTTAACTCACACCGTCCCTCAACCCTGAGGAGTTTGGGGGACGTCTGAATGCCAAGGATATGCTAACCCATCATTTCCGAAGTGCCATACAGAGCCTGGTGTTTTATTCCATGATGTGAAAACAAGGAGCAGCAATACACACAACCAGTTAATTCAGTAGTAAAAGCAGAGGTGGATCTTTGTTAAGGAGAGGCAGCTCCATTTCTGTAGTCCCTTTGCTTTTTCAATAGAACAATACTATGACCGCGTGGTCCGCTCTCCCCCGAGGCGGGGAGTCAGATAATCTAGTTGCTGTAAGTTCTCCATTGACTTCATCTCAATGTGTCTCTCTTTCCTTCAATTCTTCATCTTTCTCGTCTACAGCCAGTCCCCGAGTTACGAACGCATCGACTTACGACCATTCGTATTTACGACCAACCTCCTATACAGCCGGTCCCCGAGTCATGAACGAAATCCGCACTTACGAACAGCGTGGCCGTACATAAGTGAATGTAATCCGACTTACGAACAGATCGAGTTATGACCTAGTGTTTGGTACGTAACTCGTTCATAAGTCGGGGACCGGCTATATTTAGATTGTACGCTGCTTGGAGCAGAGACTGCCTCTGACTACATATTAGCCTGAATCTTAGCAGAATGGGGTGTCAGCTGGGACACTGAAGAGCTACTGCAGTACAAATAATGAATAATAATGGAAATAACATAGGTTCTATATGTGGACTATAGAGGTTCCACAAATAAGTGTGCCAAAATTTCCTTGATATCAGGAACCTTATACTGTGTGTGAGCACACGTGTGAGAGAGGGAATGAATAAACAGGCAAAATTTCCTTTATATCACATTTGATGTGAATTGTTTAAAACCTGAGCTTTAAACCTCTGCAACAGATGCCAAATTTAACATAAAAACAAAGTGAAAATCACTGGAAGAGACTTGCCAGTTAGACCACTTAGGAGTCTGGGTGGGTATTGATTTGAAGCAAATATTCTAAAGTTTGCATTACCCTTTGAAAAGTGCTAATGTAGTTCTTGTCACTTTAAATTAACTTTAGATAAGAGGGACTGACAGAAACACGAAGATGTGTGAACTATATTTGACTGATATTCTGTCAAATATTGCATGGGGTTATGATCCACAACTTTTCCCATCTGCTGCTCAAACCTGAATCCTTGAATGCACAATGGATTAATTACCATATTTTGTTCTGATTTCACTTAGTAGTATAAGACTGTGAATGTTAAATGGAAGACAGGTGAGTGTGAGTTACATGCGGGCTTCTGTGACCATTTTTATACCCATACATTTTCTTAAGGGCACACCCCACTCCCTAAAAAACTTGAGCTCCCAGAAATCAACAAGAATTGCCTAATACTCAGAATTTCACTCAGCCCCCTTTCTTTAGAGGGTTGTGGGGTTTTGTTTTGTTTTTTTAAATAATAATTTCTTCTAATGCAGCACTTTCTGTCTTGGGATCTCCAAGCATTTAATGGGCCTTATTACTTTATTATGTCCCCCTGAGATCAGGGCAGGATTAACTTTTCTGGGGGACCAGGACTATTTGATTTTGTGGGGCCCTCTGGGCTCTGGGGTAGGGCCAAAAATAAGGGGTTCAGGCTCAGGAGAGGGCTGAGGCAGGAAGCTGAGTCCAGGAAAAGTTGAGACAGAGATGAGCAATAATATTTAATAGGGGGCCACACCAAGACTTTGGTAAGTGGTCAAGGGCCGCACTTCTGTGGAGGGGTGCAGGGTCTCGGACGGCAGGTGGGGTGTAGAAAGGAGCTTGGGATAGAGGACTGCAGGGTGCAAGGGAGGGTATGGTGTCTGAGGGGGAATTTGGGTGAAGGTAGGAGTGCAGGAGAGGATTCTGGCCTGGGGGAGGGGTGCAGGAGGGTGTGCGGGGTCTGGGAGTGAGTTGTGACTTGGAGGAGGTGGAGAGAGGGGATACAGAGGGTTTGAGTGGTGGCCTGGGGCAAGTAATTGGGAGTCGAGAGGGGGTGGGGTGCCAGAGGCTGGGAGGCGCCTAGGTGATTCCCAGCCAGCAGTCCTGCAGGAACCTGAGTCTCATAAGAACATAAGAACATAAGAATGGCCATACTGGGTCAGACCAAAGGTCCATCGAGCCCAGCATCCCATCTGCCGACGGTGGCCAATGCCAGGTGCCCCAGAGAAGGAGAACAGAAGACAATGATCAAGTGATTTATCTCCTGCCATCCATCTCCTGCCCTTGTTATGAAGGCTAGGGCACCATACTTTATCCCTGGCTAATAGCCATTTATGGACCTAACCTGCAAAAATTTATCAAGCTCTTTTTTAAACCCTAATAGAGTCCTGGCCTTCACAGCCTCCTCGGGCAAGGAGTTCCACAGGTTGACTGTGCGCTGTGTGAAGAAAAATTTCCTTTTATTAGTTTTGAACCTACTACCCATCAATTTCATTTGGTGTCCCCTAGTTCTTGTATTATGGGAAAAGGTAAATAATTTTTCTATAATCACTTTCTCCACACCATTCATGATTTTATATACCTCTATCATATCGCCCCTCAATCGCCTTTTTTCCAAACTGAAAAGTCCCAGTCTCTCTAGCCTCTCCCCATATGGGACCCTTTCCAAGCCCCTAATCATCTTAGTCGCCCTTTTCTGAACCTTTTCTAATGCCAATATATCTTTTTTGAGGTGAGGAGACCACATCTGCACGCAGTACTCGAGATGTGGGCGTACCATAGTTTTATATAGGGGAAGTATGATATCTTTTGTCTTATTATCTATCCCTTTTTAAATAATTCCTAACATCCTATTTGCCTTACTAACTGCCGCTGCACACTGCGTGGATGTCTTCATAGAACTATCCACTATAACTCCAAGATCCCTTTCCTGATCTGTCGTAGCTAAATTTGACCTCATCATGTAGTACGTGTAATTTGGGTTATTTTTTCCAACATGCATTACCTTACACTTACCCACATTAAATTTCATTTGCCATTTTGCTGCCCAATCACTCAGTTTGCTGAGATCTTTTTGTAGTTCTTCACAATCCCTTTTGCTTTTGACTGTCCTGAACAACTTTGTGTCATCTGCAAACTTGGCCACCTCACTGCTTACCTCATTTTCTAGATCATTGATGAACAAGTTGAACAGGATTGGTCCCAGTACTGACCCCTGGGGAACACCACTAGTTACCCTCCTCCATTGTGAAAATTTACCATTTATTCCCACCCTTTGTCTCCCTGCCTGTGTGCTGTGCAGACTGCTCCACGTGGCTCTGTTCCAGCACAGGGAGGGAGGGAGTAAGGGGGGAGCGAGGAGACTTCATTTGCTGCCCTTGCCGTCAGCAAAATTTCTCATCTCCTATTGGCCAGAAACTGGCCAATGGGAGCTGAGGGATTTTGCTAAGGGGTGGGGACAGTGCATGAAGTTTTCTCCTCCCTGCCCAGACTGCAATTAGCGGTCTGCTGTTTCAAGCGGCTGCCCCAGCTCTGTAGGAATGGTGCTGGCAAGGCGGCCATGGGCCAGATCCTGTGGCTTGGCAGGCTGGATCTGGCCCGCTTAGGCTCAGCTTCCTGCCTCAGCCCCTTCCTGAGCCTGAACCCCTTATTTTTGGCCCCACCTCAGAGCCCAGAGGGCCCCACAAAATCAAATAGTCCTGGTCCCTCTTGCCCACCCCTGGTTGAGGTCTCCAACTGCGGGGGCGGGCTCTGGGGTAGGGCTGGGGATGAGGCATTTGGGGTGCAGAAGGGGGCTCAAGGCCTTGGCAGGGGGTTGAGGTGTGGGGTCTGGGTGGGAGTGGGGTGCGGGAAGGGGCTCAGGGCTAGGACAGAGGGTTGGGTTGCTGGAGGGGGCTCAGGGCTGGGGCAGGAAGGTGGGAGTGCGGGGCATTCCCTGGGGCAGCTCCCCTTTGATGGTGGTAGGAAGCAAGTAGCTCAGTGCGGCCCCATGCTCACTATCAGGCACATCCCCCCCTCAGTTCCCATTGGCCAGAATTCCCAACCAATGGGAGCTGCAGGGGCAGAACCTGCAGGTGAGGGCAGTGCTGTGACAGAGCTTCTTGGGGTGCTCATGGCAGTGCAGGTCCAGGCCAATGGGGGCGTGTGGGGGGCAGCGCACAGAGATTCTATTCTCCCGTTCCCCTATCCGGGCGGGGTCAGATAATGCACAGGGGCCCTTAGTGCCTGCAGCCCAGGGCCTCGGACTAATGGGGCTTCACAAAAATGTCTGTATTTTTGGCAGCCTGGAGATCTTTTTTGCACACAAGCCTGGGGCCCTGGACCGCAGGCCCTAGAGCAGGGGTCTCCAACCTTTTAAGCATGAGATCGCTTTTTGAATTTAAGTGCAATCCAGGATCTACCGCAAACCCAAACACCCTGGCCCCACCTCCTTTGTGCCCCGTCTCTGAGGCCCTGCCCCTGCTCACTCCATCTTCCCTCCCTTTCACCAGGCAGGGCACGAGGCTTGGGGCACAGGCTCTGGTCTTGGGCTGTGGGATTTGGAGTGTGAGAGAGGCACTGAGCTAAGCCTGGGACAGGGAGTTGGGGTGCAGGAGGGGGTTCTGGGCACAGGCTCTGTAAGGGAGTTTGGGTCCAGGGCGCTCAGGACTAGGGCAGAGGATTGGGGTGCAGGAGGGGTTCATGACTGGGGTAGGGGTTTGGAACTAGCTCCAGCTGGGCCCTGCTTACCTCAGGTGGCTCCTGGGTGGTGGTGCAGTGGAGCTAAGACTGGATCACCCCTGCCCTGGCCCTGGCCCTGGCCCTGGCCCTGGCCCTGGAACACTCCCAGAAGTAGCCAGCAAACTCCATCCCAAGTCCTGTTGTGCCCCCACTCTGCTCTGTGGAGATACAGAGGAGGGAGAGGGGGCACCTTGACATCAGCACCCCCTCCTCTCCCTTCCCAGCCCTGCACAGCAAGCAGGAGGCTCCCAGGGGTGGGAGGATGCAGCTCCAAGGCAAAGGGCAGGAGGTGCGCAGAAGTAGGGAGAGGGGCAGCTGAAGTGCTCTGCTTGGTAGCCTCTTGGCCAAACCAGTCAGGATCACCTGTCAGAGGCTCCAAGATCTACCAGCCCCTTTCTTAATTCGGCCCTGCCAGTGACATAGTGTTGTTGGTCCTGTGATGCGGACGGATAAGCTCTGGCATAGAAACATAGAGGGTCAAATTTTCCAGAACAGCCACATTTTGGGGTTACTAATTTAAGAAACGTACTAGCGCATCCTGCAATGTGCTGAGCTTTTCCGTCTTCCCAAGTAGCTCGACCGGCGTTGTGACTCTTCAACATCCTGGCTATTGGCTTCTAAAGCAGGACACCCCAAAACTGAGCCACAGAGTGGTACAACGCATTGGCTTTTAGATTTAGTCTTCTTTCTGGGGGGGAGTCTGAGGAAACATTGGCTGGCCCCATCAGAAAAACGGTGACCATGACATCCCAACAGCAGGGAGCCTTGGATAACTATTTAGGGTGTAATTTTAACAAGTGCTCAGTATTGGGTTGACCATACTCCGGTTGAAATCGGTCCTGTTGGCATCAACATGGGAACGGATTTAGCTCAAGGCTGAATGCTTCTGAAAACCCCAGACTTGAGCTCTATAACAAGGATAGGGAAAAGACTACATTAGGTACATTTTCCAATTTTCATTGTGCCCAACCTATCATCAGACCCAATCTGTCAATCTTTGTTCATTTTGAGTAGCATTTACTCACAGAAATAGTTTCATACAGGCCCACTGACAGGGGGACAAAGGGGCTAACTGCCCTGGGGCCTGGTGATTTAAAAAGGTCAGGAGCTTCTGGCCCTTTAAATTGCTGCCAGTGCCCTATGCAGCACACTCCAGGCACTGTTGAGGGCTGCCTGAGGGAGCCCCTCCTGGGGCACAGAGCTGGCCCCCTGCCTTGCTTAGCACCCCTCCTCCAACCGGTTTCATATTACATGGGCTATTTAGCATGGACAATGGTTACAGCATCGGGCTCCTGCTTAGGAAATCTATTTAGGAGGGAAAAGGTCTGATGTTCCTTTTGCAGAAATAGTCAATAGTCAGACTGCAGGCCAAATTCAGATCTCCAGATGCATTTGAATGGACCCCAAAATCTTTTTATTTACTTATCGTTATTTTTGTGTTATTGTCTTTGGACTCCTATCCTTGACTATACCTTGACCAAGAAATTTGGAACTTGACAAAAAATAATTGATTACCCTGCTTTGGAGCATCCCATTAAGTGTTATAAAGATTAATGAGGTATAGATGGATGCCCTTGCTCCAAAAGACAGCAAAAATTGAAGGCTCTGTTGAAATTCTTCATAGGGAACCACAATCCTTTACTGAATCAAGAAAAAAAATGAAATTTAGTTGGAGAGTCTGGAATCCTTCTTTTGGTCTTTTCCCAAATCCTTCATTGCTTGTAAGGATTTACATATTCAAAGATGACCCTACTTTTCAGATATACATGTGCTGAGCTACCAGGAGCTGTAAGGTATGGGTTCAACTAAGGTCGTTTTGCAGCTACTGGAAAATATTTTTATTTAAAATCTGGTCCACTGACTTGCATAGAAAAAAGTATTCTGAATTCTAGGTCGATCAATAGAGAATCTGGATACATCTCAAGGAGCAGAAAGAAGAAAAGATCTGATTGCTGCTGCAGCTGAGAGAGGACAGCTTCTACAGACCATGATGATATTTAAGAAGTTGCATACATACATTGGATGCATCTCCTGATGATTGGAGACATATCTATGAATTACTGTGGAATCCACATTTTGTCAGATGTTCAGGACATCTTACAGTGGTATATAAGTCAGCTTTATCAATATAATCGAGGAGACCCAGAAGTCAAAAACCTAAGGGGAAGCTTCTGACTCGAGCTGGGCAAATCACAGATTTTTTTTTCTTCAAGTTACTAGGAATTTTTTTAGAAAAAGTTTTGGATTGAACTTAGATAAATATTTCCAAAAAATTATTTATCAAAACATTGGGGAAAAAACATTCTTGTAAGGTTAAACCAAACATTCTGAGCACTTCCTAATATTTTAAAAAAATAAATAATTAAAAAATTTCAAAATGAAAAGTTGTTTCAAATAAAAAGGGACACATTTCATTTTAAAAAATGTTCCAATAATTGTTTTCCATTTTTTTCTTTTTATTGGGAGAGGTGGCAGTTGACTAAAACAATTTGGCAAAATTTACACAAATTCGCTCAATGTTTTTCTTACCAGCTATTCATTTTTTGCCAAAAATGTTCTGGCTGCAAAGGTTCACAACTCACAAGACTCTGCTTGTGATGTGTACCATTGTATTTCACTGAGAGATAGTCCATATGCCAAAGAACTCCATAAGCCTATCTTATAAGACAATACAGAATTGTTGAGTCATGGGCATAAGTCACACAAAGATTTATAGATGGGCCAAAACGGAAATGCCTGTCCAGAATGCCCTGCGACTTTGGAGGAGTTACAATCCAAAACAGAGAGGGATGTGAACTGTGCAAATGGTTTCTACCTCTATAATGCAACAAACTAAAATCTCAGTTCCCAAAATCCCTGCAAATTTGGAGAACAAGGTTCTATCCATGTGCAGATTTCTTTGATCCACCTGGAGAATAAATTTTATTATATGCACCAATGCATGTGCAAATGTGCACCACCAGAAGAAATAAAACATTTGGCTCTGGGCACTCTGCTAATCAGCTGGATGGTATTGGAATCTCTCCTGAGCAGCTGCATAAGTGCACAGTTTCCAGGGGATACCGTTGGAGGAAGATATATAGAATCTGAATCCAGTGCTGTACATTAATTTTGTACTAGGCCTGCATATAATGTTCCTTCCAATCTTTTCCATCCACATGCAGAATAAATTTTCTATGTGCTCCGGGGGCATGTGTGAATGTGCACCGTAGAAACAAAAACTTAGCTGTAGGTGCTCTGCTAATCAGCTGGGCAGCATCCAAATTTCTCCTGAGCGGCAGCACAAGAACACCGCTTACAGGGAATACTACCCGCATGTCTCTCAAAGTCTTACAATAAACCCCATATTGGAACATCTGTGAAGTTAGGGCAAGGACTGAGATCTGTATCCAAATTTTGCAGCAAAGGTGATTATGGTATGTACCTTTGAATCCAAATGGATAGTTCCTTTCTGTTTTCTGCATGCTTTTAAAATTCCTGCTACTGGGGCAGCTGAGTTCAGATGTGAATGAAATAATGTATGTTTTGTGCTCTGCAGGGATTGGAAAACAAAACAGGAAGGGTACGTCTACACAGCACACTTATTTCAAAATAAGCTGTCTAAGCTATTTTGGAAAAAAAATTCTATTTTGAAATAGCACATCTACACTATAGGGACGCCTCAAAATTAATCCGAGGCAGGCTTCCCTAATGTGGATGTGCTACCTCAATTTAGAGCCCCATGAGCCACTGGGCAGTAATTACTTTGAATGGCCCTGGGGAGGAGCTATTTCAAAATTGCAGCAGTGGAGCATCCACACTACTGTTATTCCGAAATAGCTATTTCGGAATAAGCGTTATTCCTCGTGGAATTATGTTTACAGATTTCAAAATAAGCCGTCCATTATTTCAAAATAACGGAATTGCTGTGTAGATGGTAGCATTGTTATTCCGAAATAACGTTGCTGTGTAGATGCACCCTAACAAAGTCAGAAGGTAGGATTCAGGGGTCTCTGTGTAATGCTGACAGGAGGAACCAAATGTGGGACCTCTGGAGCTTAGTGCCTTCTAAAGCTTGAACTAAAAGCCAGCTGGCTCTCAGGTAAGACTGTAGAGCTCACTCATTCTAAGTGCCACTGAATGGGACAGTGCACCACACCCAATAGGCCTGTGGGTTACATTTCCAGCTCAGTCCCAACTCACTGCCTCAGATCCTGCTTCTCTAGGCCTAACTACAGGAGGGGTGTATTGGAATTGGAGGAGCTGGATGGGAAGGGAATGGTTCTGAGCCAGGAGGATGAAGGCAGGTGTGTTCTGAGCTGGGAAGGCAGCCCAGAGGGGAATTGTCCAAGATGGAAGTTGGAGTTCAAGCTTGAGGGGGCACACAGGAGTGGGGGAGTTGGAGTAGGAGGAGAGGGAGGAGGTCAAGCAACTGAAAAGTGACCAGTTTGGGGGCAAAGGTCATGGGGATTGATCTGGGGATGGGAGGGGGTTCTCAGACTGGAAGGCATGAGGAAGGGGATTGGGCATAAGGGTGTCCCTGAATAAGAAAGTACAGGCTGGCCGTAGCTGAGGGGATTTGTAGGAGTTGTGAGCGGGGTGGAAGAAAAGGGGCTTGAGTGAATTGTGCAAATGAATTGTGGGTGTTTGGGTTTGCAGCTGGGAGAGTCGTAGCTAGATTGGGAAGAGGGTAGGGAGAGGCACAGAAGAGTCTGTGAGTGAGAGAAGACAGGAAGGGGCACACTGAAGAGAAAGAAGCCAATTTCCCCACATAGCCCTTTACCACAAAGTATCTGAGCTTTGTGCTCTCCAAGACAATTTCTCTTCCCCCTGCCCCATGACCCCCTCCACCTGTGACCTCCCTTCCCTGCCTCCCAATGTCTTGCTTTGAAAGTCCTGTCACCCTGCAGGGAGGGGGTAAGAATAGACGAGTGTGAGGAGATGTATTGTGCTAGGCCATTCCCGATTATGTGCACATTGTGTTTCCTGTCCTAATTATGCTGTTTGGAGCCTGCCGTTTCAGACAAAGGTTTTGTACTTGTTCCAGGTTAATCTTAGTTAAGGGTCTGTTCTGTGGGGCACAGGCCCGCTGAAAACTCCAGCCTGTTCCAGACATCCAAAACAAAGCATATATAGTTGAGAAGAAACCATACAAAAAGACACCCAAATGTCTCTGCCTGTCTCCCTAATCTCTCCATCCACCTTTGTACTTACATAGATCATCTTGGTTTCTGATCACCTTTATAAGCTGAACACTGACCATATTTGGCAAAAGCCTGAATATGCAAACCCAGCTCCCAGCCCGATCTGCGCACACAATTGCCAAGACAAATATGGGTCACATCCTGCCCCCAAATCAATGCACAGAACTTCTATTAGGAGTCAATGGGAGTTTTGCATAAAAATCAATGGAAAAATTTGACCCTGCTCAAAACAGAGCCATCTGTGGTGTAAATTGTCCTGCCTGTGTTGTGCACAAAAGATAAACCCCACATTTCTCTAGCTGTTCCTTTCTGCTAGCATGCTCTTTGGAATATACCTCTCTCACCCCACTAGCCTCTAACTAGCACCCAAGAAGGTTTTCAGTAAAAGTGCTGTAAAAATGTAAAAAGCTAGTGATGGCTGGCTTTTCAGTCTCTTATAAATATTATCACTGATTATTCACACCTGAGCTCACTGCATGGTATATTTTTTACTATCTGAGAGAAAAATCAGAAATACAATAATGGTGTTATTAAACGTGGGGGGTTAACATCATTATATCTAAAGGTAAAAGCATTGTCTGAAATCACCTCAGAGGGATGTTGACTGAAAGCAGCTGTCGATTCAGCCGGTGGTTTAGGATGTTCTATTGCTTAGCTACTAAATAAATCCCCTTTTGCCCTGCACTGCCTCCAGCAAGCCCTTAGCCTTCCCCACTCTGTCTTCCCCACACTGTTTCTCTATTTTTCCTCAATCTCAACCCTGATTCTCTTTTTCCCATTCTTCTGAATGTTGAAGTCATGACCTTTGTGGTTTATAGGCCACAAGAGACTGAGCTAAATGTGTTAGCACAGAGTCAAAACAAGTAATAGCTGGCCAATTAAATTAATAATCCATATTGTTACAATGTTTAACCACGGCTGTTTCCTCAGTGGTCTGTTTAAATCACAGCCAAGTCCTGACCTATTAAAATGAATAACTGGAATTATGAGAAACTCCATTTAATAAACACAGCAAGGAACGCAACACAATTGGGTATGAAATATTTATTACCATTTTAAGCAGCAGCAGCTAGCTGAAACTTTAAGCCTGGATTAATGAAAGCGTTTTAATTTCTGGATGAGAGTGGGAGAACTTAACCCAGGAGCATTTCCTTGATTTCCTGCCATGGATGAGATGGGAACACACGATTCACCATTTCCCCTGTAGAGCTCTCCAGCCTCACTCGACTCGGGATGAGATCAAAGCAAACAGGCTCCAGACAAGTGGCTCAAGTGGCTTCAGAAACCCAGGGGAATAAGGGCTCGAGCACTAGCCATGAGCCGTCTTGGATTTTAAAATTAAAACGCCTGCCAACTGCGATCCGAGGGAGAGCTAATGGGCAGGCTGGTGCAGTTCTACTGACAGCAGCTTATATCTGTGAGTTTTTTGCATTATATCACAGCCACAAAATTCTCCTCTTCCTGAAATTTGCCAGATCTCATATCTGTGGGAAGAAAACATTTTAAACTGGTGATATTTCTATCATTCATTAAAGTGGAAAAACACCAAAATCAGGTTATCTGTATTCATGTTTCAATGCATTGTATGTCATTCTCCAGCCCAAACAAACAAACAAAAATAAACCAAAGTAAATTTCCTTTACAATACAAGTGGAAGTGTTGCAAGGTACTGAAAAGTGAGAATATTTTCCTTTGTTTCCTACAGCACCCTGTGTAATAACAACGAAAAGATTTAATATTATGCAAAGCCCAGTACAACGGAGCCATTATGAGGTACCACGTCAAGGAACTACGTAATAATCATTCTGTGCTGCACACCCAGCTGGGGCATCATCCCAGTAATGATGTATCCTTTCAAACATCTGGGCAATAATGGTTCCATGCCATAAATTGGCACAATCCGTCAGAAAGGCTGTGAAGCAGTAAACCACTACCCTAATTTGAGAAAATACAGAGTACTACCAGTGCTTTCAAAGGGTTTCATTTTAGTGCATGCTCTGATGCCTACAGGATCCATACAGTTTTTTTTCCTTTTAAGCATATTAGTCCCAGTGAAGGCTACCAAACTGGCAGCAAGAGAGACAGAAGACTCCTGCTTCACCGCAGAGCAAACACAGCATGGAGGGCAGTGGGGCAACAGCATGCTTCACCCCTACCCTGGAGGAATCACTTCTTGGGACAATTCAGTCATACACCATTTTAGTCTCTCTGGTAAGAGTGTCATGTAACGTATGCTGGTCAGTTCTGGGATGTCCAAGTAAAACATTGAACAGTATCCTTGGGTTATGGTAGCCAATTGTTCATTGCACATTCAGAATCTCTCATCCCCTTTCCTGTCCCATCTGTGTAAGACTGATAGGGGAGAGTATGAGACATTTGGGTTGGATTACTCCATGCGTGTTGATCATCTTCAGCGCCTGTCTTTGCACGGAACACACAGTCAGCTGCTTCTATATTCTCCGACTCCCAGTTGAGATCAGGCCTACTGTGCTGGGTGCTGTACAGACACTAATTAAGAAAGATTCCTGTCCTTAAACAGTTTACAAACCAAGTAGACAAGCCAGTCTAAGGGTCCAAGCAAGGAAAACAGGAGAATCCCTAATTTGTGAACTAATGGGAGATGGTTCACGAGATCAAGAGGTCCATAAAAATCAAACCTCTTGAAATTCCATTAGGTTTGGTGCCGAAGTTGTGGGGTGGGAGGTGCCCTGCATCCCTTTCTTCTGCTCCTTCAACCCACACAAAGTGATTGGAGTTTGAAAGGTTGTTGACTTGTTCTTCATCAGCATGACTTTTGTTATGGGTTTTTTTCCCCCAGTTGGGAACATTGGTTCATATACCTGGTTCTTTGCAAGACTGGTGTTTGTAAAATGGAGGCTGAACTGTTTATTATCATGGTTTTACAGATGGGCAGCTGAGAGCAAAAGAGTAGATGACTTGCCCTATAGGGAGCAGATGGCAGAGTCTGAGACTGAACCCAGATTTCCTCAGTTCATGTCCAATGCCTAAACCACTGTTAATTATCTTAAAATACTGATGCTTTTTTTTTTTTCCTATTCCTCTTTTCACTGTTTTCTTTTCTTCAGTTCCTTGGATCTTCCTCACCCGAAAGAGCTGAACTGGTCCTCTGTAAATCCTCTTAGCAAAAAAATCCTTCTCTAGCTGTCTTTTGCCCAACCACTAACCTACTACCCACAGATCAATATGGGAAGATGATTGCTTTTTTATTGGTCATAATTTAGTAACCATGAGTTGACTTGATGCACCGTTCATCTCAAAGCACGTTGCCAACTTCTTCATGTAGATCCCGACCCACAGCCCTTTCAGGTCAATGAGAGTCTTTCCACTGAATTTTGTGGGCTTTGGATCAGGCCTCCCTAGAAGCCTTTTCATATGAAACTAATACGCAGCCACAACTGAGGTGTGCTCAATAGCAGACAGCAATGACACAAAGCAGTTTAGATCAGGGAGGGAAGAATACTATGGAACTGAAACAGCAAACAGAATTTTGGGCAGGCAGAACACAGCTAGAAATTAGGTTCAACACCCCATGTTTTGTGAGACGTGATCAGGTACGTTAGTTTTATAAAGACACCATTTAGAGTACCTCCTACAACCTGGTGAACCCACCTCTTTTATAAAGGTTTAATTTCCCCTCCTTTTTAAACAAGCTTATGTCAGTTGTCTGAACATTTTTCTGTGTGGCTGTCTTTTTTTATACTCTGTAAAGCTTTATAGTAAAGCAAATTTTAAGCTTTAAGGTTCAGTGCGATTTCAAAATCATGCCTCTCTTACAGTATTTTAATTGGTAGAGCTCTGAGAACAAGACCATTAAAAAAATAAAAGCTTGCCCATGAATCATGATTATGCGTATGTAAGTTTACAAGGCCCTTGATTAGGCACTTAATTGTGCTAAACAGGCACTTGCACATTCAAAAATTGATTGGCATTCCTACAGACCAACCCTCTCATTTGGACGGGAGCAAGCAACGTCTGATAGTGGTTGATGTAAATCTTATTGAATTTTTGTGACACTCTTAGGACTGAAAGATGCAAGTGCAAAGTATCATTACAGGTTGAACCTCTCTACTCCGGCATTCTCTGGTCTGGCAACATCCGTGGTCTGGCATGATTTTAGTTAGCTGGATGTCCACTTAGCATGGGTGTGGCCAAGTTTCCCATGGTCCCATAAAGTTTGTTTTCAGCCACCAGTCCTGGCTCCCAGTGTTCTGTGCTGTTATTTAGTTCTAATTTACTTCTAAATGTCTTCTAAGAGCCCAGTAAGCAGTGGAAGTGCTGGTAATGCTGCTAGACAATTTTGCTGCCCTTGGTCTGGCAAATTCTCTGATCTGGCACTGGTCAGGTCCTGAGGTTGCTGGACTATGGAGCTTCATCCTGTAGTCTCGTTTTATTTTTGTGCTTTCCTTTGGACATGTAGGGCCACTTTCTAGCAATGAACATCACATGTTCCTGCTGTTAATACAAAGCATTGGACCGTTGCTCTTACTGTGAGAAGAAGTTGTCTGGTCTATTCCTACCCTTCTGAAAAGTCCCAGCGATGAGGGTGTGATCAGCTCCATTAGTGTTAGGAGGGTTGGGACCACCATGGGTGTTTTATGCAGCCTATTGATTAGACCTGCTCTGAGGAGGGTAAGACATCATGGTACTCCTCGATCCTACGGCTCCAAATGATCGCAACACCAATGGAGCGAAAGTCATGATCCAAAACCCACTGACGACAATAGAAAGACACCCATTAATGTCAGTGGGCTTTGGGATCAGGCCCTAAACTGTTCTCACTAACTGCACTCAGATTCTTTTCATGGTGATGGCTACATTATAAGCTCCCATGCAGATAAACACATACATGGTTTCCGTACTGCTTTCAAAGCCTGTTTAGCTTTATGGGCTACAGATGGAGATGAGTAATATGGAACCTGAACTCAGTCCTTGACTTTCAGGTCCACCATAATCCTCCCCCCTGAATGAAATTCATGGCAAAGCAAAGTTCACCTGTTTTGATTTAGATACAAAATGTTTCCGAGTTCTAATTAGTGGCGGGGGAAGGAGGGCTGTTTGATGTTAACAAATTTATGAATCTAATGAAAACATAAAAGGCAGGTAGCATGAAAAATAGAAAAGAAACAACAAACCCATAAGGAAAAATTCAATCGAAAATGCATAATATATTGGGATTTAATTCAGCCTTGTAATTTGCCATTCTCTTTCTTGAGAGTCTGATAATATAGAAGTTGTGTTTTTTTAAAAAGGAAGTATTATGACATTCTATTTAATTTCCTCCAGAGCAAGACAATCTGGCTCACCAAATACAGCCTGACAAAGAAAAACAGGAATTTACTGATCAAAGTGTGCAGCGCTCCACCTTAAATCCCTCCTGCCCTATTAGATACCCCCCCTTTTCATAGAGACAGAGAAACAAATTTCTCTCACATCAATGATGCCTCCATAATCAATTTCAAATAGCCCTTTGCATAGGGATGCAAATCTTAGCTTTCTCTTAATAAAGCATTTTAGAAGATGGATGTACTGATCTGATATTATTAAACGAAAAGTGGTCTCTTTTTAATCTAGAGATGCAGGGGCGTTAGTAACAGAGTGCATCAAAGGCCTGGTCTCTTTCTCTTCCTAATTATCAATAGTGTTTTATAATCTTATTAATATTGATACACAGTATACTGAAGATCTGTTAACGTATAATGTATGTGGAGGATAATTAACGAGATCCGAGTCAGATCAATCGCCTATTTGACAGCAAACGGTGTGTGGCTTATAAATTATACATATGCTAGGTATGGCTAGAAATGTTTAAAGTTTCAGTCCAATCCTTTCAGTACGGCATTGGGGAAACTGATGAACTTAAAGGCACAGTCCCTTGCCTGTTAGGTTTATACTGTACACTCAGAGGAATAACTCTTATTTAAAAATCAAAGAGTTCCATTAACTGCCAAGATCTCCTAGCAGCACTGAAAACACACCTTCCCCTTGTGAAGTACTGCAAAACAAAAGGTAAAATCTTGTAAGAAAAAGGATGATTAATAAAAGTGAGGTAATTTTCCTTTTGATTTCTGAGAGGAGGTAGCACACAGGATGTTCCCAATGACAGAACTGATCCCACATCTTTGCACTGGCCTTTAACAAGGTTAGACTTGTGAGTGTGGTAAATACACGTAATAATTCCAATTAATATTGCATGTTGTGGTAGGTGTGAGAGCATGAAAGCTTTCTGCAGATTACTGCACACTCCCCAAAGCAGCCGCTGTGTGATAAGATGATGGGTTGGGAAGGTGGAAATAAAACTTTCCCTTTTTTGTTGTTACGGAGCTGATGGTAAGCATGGGGCTGAGATGAAAGGAGATGTCAGGCTTAACACAAATAGCATATTATTAATCATAATAATTTGCCTCTGGGGTACAACCTAATGCAGTAGCGACTGCTCAAAGCAGCGAAACTTTGGCAACCTTGTGAAGAGGGTTCTGGTTTCCTTAGCTGTTCCATAGTAGACCTTGGGGGAAACTCAACCCTGCATGACCGGGCACAATTCCTATTGCAGACATATCCTCTGGAATGAGGCAGGCCACTAGTGTTTTACAGAGGAGTCACGGGTGCCGATTAAGTACAATGGGGCAAAGCTCCTCATGACGTCAATAGGAATTTTGCATGAATAAAGGTATAGTAATTGCCATACTGGATCCAGTCCAGTATCCTGCCTCTGACAGGGGCCAGTTTTGAACATCAGAGGAAGGTGCAAGAACGCCCCTCCCCCAGCAGACAGATGTGAGGTAATGCCCCCTGCCATAGATGGCTGATGCCTGCGGAGGAGGGGATGCAGGGAGGGCCACCCAGAGGTATAGGGAGGGGGCATGAAGGAGCACCCCATTTATAAACTGAAATTTTGGCAAGGGCGCAGGAGGGCGGTGCATGTCCTGAGGGCTACCATGAGTCGCCGACATCCCTGCCACTTTTCACACTTTCAAGCTTAGGCTTTTACATTAAACATCCAAGCATCCTTAAGCATCCACATATAATTTTATGTGCCCATTCTCAATCGGGCCGTCTGTGTTTGAACACTGGAAGGGAGAGGGACATGGCAACATAGCAATGTTATATGAAAGAAAACAAAGTTGAGAGACAAACCAACCAGAGTAAGGGAACGATGGGTTCAGGTTGTCCCAATGTGGGCTGTGTTTCGGTGCGTGGAGTGAAAGTTGTCTCCTTCCATATGTGCCACACTGCTGAGTGGGCAGCTGACATGGGTGGCCAGTATGCTCGGTGGGGGAAAGCATTGCCTTTTCAAACCATCAGACTGGCCCCACCCCTACTCCATCCTCCAGCCCCTGCACTCAGCCCCCACACACATCCCAACCTCCTGCCCTGTCTCCTTCACCCTCCTACCACCTGCTCTGAGCCCTTCCTCGATGACACAAGCAACGCCGGATAAATGTGCTAGTAACTAGTCCCGTGTGTGCCTCCTTTTGGTGATGACTGGGGAAGAGGGTGCATGTGCCCACGGCAGGCCTGGGCACCTGTCACTAAAATACATGTGTCACGGATCCACCTCATGCTTTATGAAAATTAGCTTATGAATATGCATAACTCAAAGATGCTTTAGACCAGTGGTTCTCAAACTTTTTGGCATGTGGCCTACCCAGCTCAATGCAAACTTTTCTGCGGGCCACAAGCTGCGAATAGAAACTTGCCACTAATTATATAATTATGCCCGAGCCATTTTGCTAGTGCTGCAGCTAGGAAGAATGGCTTAATTTAACCAATAAGGAAGGAAATAGTAATCAAAATGATTAAGCACTTTAACTGTCTCATGTTAGTTTACCAAACTTCATTTGAAATCAAGAAAAATATTTATGTCTAGCACAAAAGGTTTCAACACTATTTATGGCAGGGGTGCAGGACTTTTTTTGCAGCGGGGGCCACTGACCCACAGAAAAATCAGTTGGGGGCCACACAAGTGAGAATAAAAAAAAACCACCCTCCAAAAACCCTCAACCCTCACTGATGTGGGCCCCAACTGAGACACCTGACTGCCCTGGCAGTCCAGCCCCATGAGGGGGAGGGGGAAGGACAGGGAGGTTCAGGACTTCCCATAAGCCAGATTTACTCTTCTGGGGTTCTGGGATTAGTGAATTCTATGGACACTCCTTTGCTCTGGGGTGGGGCCAAAAATGAGGGGTGCAGTGCGCAGGACAGACCTGCCAGTGAGTGGGATAGGGGGTACAAGATCTGGGTGGGAGGTGGGGTGTGTGGGGGGGGGGTGAGGACGCAAGGTCTGGGTGGGAGGTAGGGTGCAGGAGCAAGGGAGGGTGCAGGGGCAGAATGGGGGGTAGATGTCTGCCCGGGGGGAGGGTTCAGGAGCAGGCTTGAAGGTAGGTTGTCTGGCCAATGGGAGCAGTGGGGAAAGCCTCCAGGCAGCGTGTCTGTGCGTTGCTATTCCCCGAGCTGGGAGAGGGGTAGAAGGAGTGGCAGTTCTCACAGCCGCTTCTGGCTCTGCTTCTTCCCCAGATCTGTCAGGGAGGCTTGGGGCTTTCTCCTCTCCTCTCCCAGCAGGAAGCTGGCACTGGTGTTCCAACCTCATAGGGGCAGGGGCATGAGGCTAGAGGGCCAGTATGGACACTCCACTGTGGGGGCAAGAGGGGCTGAGCTCATTAGTGGTCTGCAGACCCCAGTTTGAGAACCACTGCTTTAGACAAAATACTTCCATGCAACATATTGCTGAATGTGTATATCCTATTTTTGTGCGTGTAGCATTCTTGCATGTGAAGTTAGAAATATGAAGTGTGGATCTGTTTATAGTGCTAAATGTACTAATGAGGGCTATTAGTGATCCTTCAGGTATTTAATGACTCAGTACTCAAACTGATGACCTGTGAATGGTCATGATTGGTCCTAGAAAAACATGTGACCACGGCACCTGGTACTGGAATCCACCTTGAACCAAGAGGGTTCTGAACAAAGGATTCCCACCCTAAGGGAAAGTCTATTTAAGCAATGGGACGCCAGTAATCCTTTGTTTTCCACTGGCCTTTGAGTGTGTGACCCACTCTAAGAAAATACAAAGAAATTTGAAGGAGCTATAGCCCCAGGCCATAGTAAAGATCAACTCTGATTCAAAGCTTTTTACCTAAGATAAGAACAGGTGTTTAAGGTAAAAATTTGCATGTAAGTTTCTTAGTGGCTTAGAACTAGCTCAGCATTTTTGTTCATTTTAATTTAGTAACTTATTGTGATCTGACTGTTTTCACTTGCAACCACTTAAATCCTATTTTTTGTACTGAATAAAAATACTTTTGAATATTATCAAGCCCAGTGTAAATAATTGTTAACTGCGGGAGGGGGTTAACTGTGCATATCTCTCTCTTTCACTGATAAAGGGGGCTGACCTTATGACCTTTCTCTGTGTAAAACTTTTACATGGGGTAAGATGGATTTATCTGGAGGTTTGATCCCTTTTGGGGGTACGTTTCCCTGGTGCTGAGCCCTTCTAGTTGAATCCTCCCAGAACTGAGCTGGTCAGTGTCTGTGTTGCTCTGAAGGGGGGAGGAGGTGGTAACCCCAACTCTGCCTTGGCTGGGGAGACCAGAGCTTCTGACCCAGCAGGACAGGGCAGTGGGGAGCCCTAGAGGGCAGGAAGGCAGGTCACAGTGGCATGATCAGCACACCGCCGGGACAACCCCAAGAGGACTTCTGTGATTCAACCTGTCACATCATAGACTGTATCACCCCTACCACCAACTCGTCTGTGCTTCCCTGGGGCAAATTCCTCCGTGGCAATAAATTCAGCAGAGCCAAGGAAATCAGGGTGGGACACTTCTACCCCAGCCTTCCCAGAGAGGGATATTGAGTGTACACATACATAGCAGCCAGATTTTCCTCATGGAAATGAAACTGCTTGTAAAGAGTTTGGAATAGTCAATGAAGTGGGGATTTAAATATCCTGTGGTTCATTAGCATGATCTCGCCAGCACGTTACTCCAATCAACAGCTGTTTTGAAAGTGAAAGTGCGCACAGGGACACGTTAGTTCGAGCCAAACCCCTTGGTTCGAACTAACGTTACTCCTCAAAAAATGAGGAGTAATATTAGTTCGAACCAAGGGGTTTGGTTCGAACTAACGCGTCCCTGCGCGCACTTTCACTTTCCAAACAGCTGTTGATCAGAGTAATGCGCCGGCAAGATCATGCTAATGAAGTGTGGGATATTTAAATCCCCGCTTCATTGACTATTTCGAATGCCTACATTTGCATCCCTAGTTCGAACTAGGGTGAAAGTGTAGACATACTCTTTGAGATTATATAGGGGCTTGTAGGAACTGTGACTCCATAGTTGTGGAAAATGCCTCAGGTATGTACTGCCCAGTGGAGAGATTTTAGGGCCAAATAGGTCACCTGCAGAACTGCTTTTCTTCTCTGCCCTGCCCCTCCCTCTCTCCCATTTGCCCTTCTTTTGTTTGCTCTAAATTGCTGCTTAATGCTCATTACCACCTCATTAAGCAGTAATGAGTGAAGAAAAGGAAGAGATTGAATGGAAGGAGACAGAGAGAAGAAAAGGGGAAGTGAAAAGGAGACAGGAGGAAGATAGGGCGGAAAGCCATGTAAGCCAGGGCTATCCACAAAATGTCAACAGTTGAGCTGGCTTTATCGGACTTCAACTTGGCCACTCTCCTAAGTCCAGACAAGACTTCAAAGTGCAATTGTAAACAGGTTCATTTAAACCAGTACAAATTTGTATGCAGGCATTTTGAAATCAATAGCAGGGGACTGGATTTAATGACTGAGAACTGGAAGGGATTTCTTAAGTCCCTAAATCATGTTAACCCTGGTTTATATTGGTTCAGCTTGTACCATTGTAGACATCAGTTTTAAGTGAAACCTGAATTATATAAGCCAGGTTTAAACTCACGTGCCTCTGGGTTTACCTTAGTATTGCTAACGTAGTTTTTAAACCAATTTAAGTTATAAAAGTGTAACTTCTGTGTCTATACTTTAATTTGATTGTTTATTGTCGTAAGCTAACTTGAAATAATACTGTTTACATAGGTATTGACTTAAATCGGTTCATTTAAGTTAAATTGGTACAACTATCCTGTGTCAGACGAGCCCCTAGAGGATTTTTGTAAACAATATCAAAAAGTTTCCCTTTCCCAGAGAAACATTGTTTCTGAATGTGAGAAGTTTAATTGGGAGTCGTTAAGCCCCATGCCACTAACCTAAAATAAAATTAAATGGGTGGTTGGTTGGTTTATAGATTTCAAAATCTCCTGGTGTCTCTGGACACAGTTTCTTCACACCTCCTTAGGCTCAAGCATCCTACTTGCAAGTTACTCAAGCCCATACGTTTTGAGGGTGTTTCAAACTCATGTCATTGGTTATGTCTACACCTCATTTCAGACCTAGCAGTAGTGTACATCCCTGGCTAAGACTGACAGATTGGCTATGTGGCACTCGTGTTTTAAAAATAACTGGAGACAGAACTGTGATATTGTCTCTGTTATAGCCATGTTGGTCAATCCAAGAAACAAGGGGGTTATGAGGTAGTATCTTTTATTGGACCAACATCTATTGGGGTGCGCCTACACTGCACCATTATTTCAAAATAATAATCTGAGTGTCTACCCAGTCAGTCCATTATTTCAAAATAATTTTGAAATAGTGGACGGCTTATTCTGAAATCTGTAAATCTCATTGTACAAGGAATAACGCCTATTTTGAAATAGCTATTTTGAAATAAGGCGTGTGTAGATGCTCCACTGCTGCTATTTCGAAATCGCCCCTCCCCAGGGCCATTCTAAGTTATTCCTCCCCCGTGCCTCCTGGGGCTCTAAATCGAGGTAGCACGTCCACATTAGGGAAGCCTGCCTCAGACTAATTTTGAGGCTTCCCTGCAGTGTAGACGTGCTATTTCGAAATAAGCTATTTTGGAATAACTATTCCGGAATAGCTTATTTCAAAATAAGTGTGCAGTGGAGACGTACCCTTGGTGAGAACAAACAAGCTTTTGCGCTGACACAGAGCTCTGCTAAGGGGAGATGAACAAGTTTGAAAATCTGCTCTGAATTGTGGGTATAGAACACTTGAAAACCAGGCCTTGAGCTCTTTCAAAAATTTGACCCTAATGGAGCAAAAGGAAGGGTATCCAGTCCGACAGGCCTATTCTCAACAAATCATACATTGGCCACCTATGTTCATAGAGAAGTTGGGATTTTTCTTCCCTTTGTAGGTGATGGTGGTTTTGAAGACAGACCAACTACATTATTTATTAAGACTGAGGCAAAATAAAAAAAAAATGCAGCCATTCATTCTAAGCACCCTCAGCTTGGGATACAACTATCCAAAATTGCCTTCCTTAGGCCTAAAGTGCAGCAATTCCACCCCACCAACAAAACAGGCAAATAAAAAGTTAGAATACACCTCCTTTTCAAATAATTTACCACCCTAAAAAGTCCCACCTCCTTTTCAAACATTTGATGGGAAAAGAGGAGCTTTAAGCATGCCCTGGAGGTCATCATATAGGTAAGTTTATATTCAGTCACTAGAACCTTTGCACTGTGCTAATCCACACACCCCATCATTAGCATACACAATCCACATACCTCTTCCCCAACTCCTATCTTCTCAGCAAAGGTCGTAATATTCAGAGCTGAAGTGAGGTCAGCGATCCCTAAAACTTCATTACTCTTTTGGCATGAATGCTAGAAAATTTACTAGTCTATTGCGAAGTAGTATTATCATAAATAACTAAAATCTAAGCTAGCTAGGGCCAATAAATGAACAAAGTGCATTTACTAACAATGTCACTGGCCCCTCCCCCCGGCAAGTACTTTGTTCATTTATTTGCTGCTTTTATTAATTACATTGCCTACAAGCTATTTATTTGCAATGAGTCATTTGGCCATTAGCGCATTTTTGCTAGAGTGCGCATGTGCATATGCATGGTTCACAAAC
Source organism: Pelochelys cantorii (assembly GCA_032595735.1). NCBI lineage: Eukaryota > Metazoa > Chordata > Testudines > Trionychidae > Pelochelys > Pelochelys cantorii. Next base: position 64,327,195 of record CM064333.1, on the reverse strand, counting down.
AGTAATGTCTCACTAATGGTCAAATGACTCATTGCAAATAGACATTTTTCATTTGCAAATTAGCTAGCATGCAATAACATATACAGAATGTGCTTAAACACCATAAATACCCATGTGATAATGAATGTTATCATGTACCTTTGACTGCTTCGCCTGCTTTCTCTTCACTAAGGCTGGATCCTGCTCCTATACATCAGTTGCAAAACTCCCATTGACTTCATTGATACAAGGCTGAGCTTTAATTCATATCCCCAGAATTTATTTAAATCTTCTAAACTCCTGAGCTTTAAAAGCTGCCATCCAACCAATGGGCAGAATTTGCTACTAGAATCACACCTGTCCAAGGTTCTAGATGGCCACAGTTCACTACTAGGTCACTGACAATTTTCCTATACATTAAAAAGCCAAGTTGTGGGATGGCATTTTCAGAAGTATCTAAATAGTTTAGGCACATGGGGCCACCTTGAAGTCCACTGGAAGTGTCCAATACTTGGCTTTTGATGCCAATGAGGTGTTAAATGTAAGGAAAGTTGGTTTTATAATGAGCCATCCAGTTAATGTCTGTGTTCAGACCAAGGGATACAGTGTCAAATTTGCATATGAAGATCAATTCCGCTCTGTAGTTGGCTTGTGAAATTCATTTGTAGAAGAATGGCTACTCTTAAATCCATGACTGAGTGACCAGGCAGGTTAAAATGTTCCCCTACAGGTTTATGTGTGTTACCAATCCTGATGTCTGATTTGTGTCCATTAATCCTTTGTCAGCGAGACTGTCCAGTTTGGCCAGTACCCATGGCAGAGGGGCATTGCTGGCACTTGATGGCATAGATCACCTTAGAGGATGTGTAGTTGTACGAGCCTCTGATGTGGCGTCTTATGTGGTTAGGTCCTGTGATGGTGTCACTAGTATAGATGTGTGGGCAGAGTTGGCAATGGGGTCTATTGCAAGGGTAGGTTCCTGGGTGAGTGTGTCTAAGGTGTGATGTGTGGCTGCTGGAAAGAAATTGCTTCCCATGAGGGGGTTGTCTGTAGGCGAGGATTGGCCTGTGTCCTGAGGCCTGTCAGAGTGAGGGATTGTTCTCCAGGGTAGGTTGTAGATTGTCAATGATTCCCTGGAGGGGTTTAAACTGGGGGCTGTAGGTGATGACTCGTGGTGTTCTGTTATTTTCCTTGTTGGGCCTATCTTAAAGAAGCAGATTCCTGGGCACTCATCTGGCTCTGTCAACCTGTTTCTTCACTTCCCTAGGTGGTATTTAACAGTTAAGGATGTCTGATAGATCCTGTAGGTTTTTGTCTCTGTCTGTGGGATTAAAACAGTGAAACTTTCAGACTTTCCTGAGGGTGGAACTCCCACTCATTTTCTATGGGAATTGTGCAGCCTTAGGGTACGTCTACACTAGCCCCCTAGTTTGAACTAGGGAGGCTAATGAGAGCGACCGAAATTGCAAATGAAGCGCGGGATTTAAATATCTCGGGCGGTTGCCAATTTGGAAATTGACTAGCCCAGAATAACTGCCCGCATCTACATGCGGCAGTGAAACGGGAGTTCAAAGTAAAGCCCTTAATTCGAATTAGCTGTTAAACCTCATTCCAGGAGGATATTTAAATCCCGCGCTTCATTTGCAATTTCGGTTGCCCTCATTAGCCTCCCTAGTTCGAACTAGGGGGCTAGTGTAAACATACCCTTAGACAGTTTTGAAAATCTCAGCCTAAATTCATAATGCTTTTGCCTATAAGCAAGACATTTTAGATCACTTTTCAAAAGTTTCATGGCTCCTTCTGAGCCCAGTAAAATCCAGCTCATGGTAACCAAGGCACCTGGCTTTACAAACAGAGGGATTTAAAAAAAAAAGTTTGTCAATTTTTTTTAAGCACCCCAGTACAATTTTTCTGTAACACATGTGGCACAAATACAAAATGGTGGAGTGTGGTGTAATGACTTTGTCAGCACTCATTTGCTATGAGCAGCACAACACACACATCGCTTCACCCACATAAGTGTGGGACCAAACTTAAAACCATGCTGCTAAAAACCTGTACTGCACCATCATGTATTTCATGTGTTTATGTTATGTACATGGATCTTACGTGTGGAGGCAACATCCAAGTGGTGACTCATGGCCCCAGTGATAAATAAAGGTTAGCACTGGGTTTTGCAATTTATGATGCACCTTTGATCATCTCTCTTGCACTCTAACTAATCCAGTCAGGGACCTGGTCTACACCACACACGTAGGTCAGGAGAACTACATTGCTCAAGGGTTGTGGAAAACCCACGCCCCTGTGCAGCAGAATTATACTGACTTAACCTCTGGTAGATGGCAGGGTTTCTCCCATCACAGCATTTTGGGGAGGTGGATTACCTGTGCTGGTAGGATTATGGGGAAGCTCTTTCATTGGCAGTGGTGCCGAAACAATGTTTAGGGTGGGGGGATGAGCTACGACACCCAGCCTTATCCCGTCCACACCCCTCACCACTACACCTGGCTCCTGTCCTGCAAACACTTAGCGTGTGCTTATTTTTACTACTGTGAGCCGTCCCACTGAAGTCAATGGCTCTAACTGCAGTAGGAAAATTAAGGGTGTAAGTCCTTATCTTCACTCTGTGGAAGATCAGCGCTGCCACGATCGATCCTCCAGAGTTTAATTTAGCGAGTCTAGTTAAGACATGCTAAATCAAACTGAGGGTACCCCCACCGGCAGCCAGTACTCCTGCTCTTGTGAGGAGTAAGGAAAGCTGATAAGAGAGTTTGCTCCCATTGGCCTCCTGCTGTGGGGATGGCACCATGCTCCGCCTAAGGTAAGCTGAGTTCAGCCATGGGTTCTATGTAGCTGGAGTTGCGTACCTTAAGCCAAGCTTCTGGGTCTAATGTAGACCCAGCTTAAGTGGTTGCAGGCCTAACATTCACAAACCTCTGAACAGCTTCAAACACCTCATTTCCTAACCATTCTCCCAGAGATATATGTCTGACTTTCCATCCTACATGGAATTTTCACAGCTCCCCCCTAGCTGAGACTTAGAATTGGCCGTATTTAGGCCTAGACGAATGATGGGTTTAACCATGGGCATCCAGTAGCCGAGGCGGGGGAAGGCTTTGCCTTCCCAAACCACCAGGCATGGCCACACCCATGCTCCACCCCCAGAATGCCTGCTGTAGGTGTTCTGGCAGCAGAGTGTTGCTGCCCCCAGCACCTGCCCTGCCTGTGCTCCTGGCTGGGGAGGCTAGAGTCACGTGGCTTCATCCCTCCCCTGGTGCTGCGGGAAGCATGCCGTCCAGCTCCTTCCCTCCCCTGGTGCTCCACACACACCCTCCCTCACCTCTCTTCCTCTCCCCAGTGCTCTAGGGAGGCTGGGGCATGCTCGGTGCACTGCCCCACCTCCTCCCTGGGTGGGGTGTGCTCACCATGCTCCCCAGCCTCCTCCCTGGGGGAGAGCACACTGGTCACGCTGCCTCACCTTCTCCCCTCGGTGGGCGGGGCCTCAGCAGAGGGAGTGGGGCTGAGGTCCTGCCTCCTCCAGTCCCAGCTGCACCATCACCCATGGGTTTAAGGTCCAAGAGGCATGATCCTGAAGCATTTACATTGTCCAAAAGGGAAGACACCTGATTTTCCCATGGGACTCGCTTCTAGAACCTGGAAAGTCTTATAATTTGGGACCCCAAAACTGCAGCCTTATTATGCACAGTAAAATCATTTTAAGGTATTTTTAAGAGTCGTCTAAATTACCAAACTGTAATGTTATTCACTGTCGAAAGCCAATACAGTTGTACTTGTAGCCCTAAAGCAACCCTGCTTCATGGTGGAAAGAGATGGGAAAAAAAATCAATATTTACAACAAAAACCTAAACCCCTCTCTCCAGCATGTTTGTGTGGTAGAAGGGATTATTTACTCTTGTTTGGGCTGACGAGTATAGCTTGGGAGTAAAGCAGCCATCTTAAACTCATGTCAATAAATAAATTCTTTTTATTGCTCAATCCTACAAAATGTAGTGTGTGAGGCTGTGATCCAGCAAAGCACCTAACCATAAGCTTAACCGTAAGCAGGTGAGTACTGTAGTCATTTTGAAAACAGTGAAGCTACCATTATATACTGGTCTAGACATGATACACAAAATGAGCCAGAAAAATCACTGCAGAATGTAAAAGAAATTGAAGCAATATAGGTGGGCTTTGAAACACCACCACATTCTACAAGCTCTGAATACAGCTTATCAATTACTAGCATTCAATTAATCACCATATATCACAGTATGTAGAAGAATATGTGGCTTACACACACACACACACACAGAGAATTGCTTACGACTCTGCAACCCATTTAGCTGATGCATTGCTGTCTTCTTTCCATGTGAACTGTCCTCCTCGTTGAAGGTCATAATTCATAGCTTCTTCACAGCAGTACCAGAAACCTGCACTGTTTTTAAGATAAAAGTTGAGGTTGATATGAGAGAGAGTCAGCACTGGGAGGATACGTCTACACTGCCAGTTTTTGTGGCTGAACATATGCTAATGATGGACTAATTTCCATGAGTCGCAATCTCATTTGCATATTTTCTGCTGATCTGTTGTTGCACTAGGGGTTTTTGTGCAAAAACAAGCAGTGTGTACGTTTTATTTTTGCGCAAAAAGGGTTTTTTGCGCAAGATCCTTATGCCTCAAAAAAGGCAGTATACCGATCTTGCGCAAAAAGAGGGCTTTGCACAAAAAGGAAATGTCCACACCACTTGTTTTTGTGCAAAAACCCCAAGTGCAAAAACGGATGGGCAGAAAATATGCAAATGCGTTCATGACTCATGCCAACGAGTTCCTCAAAGTCATTAGCATATTTTCTGCCGCAAAAACTGGCAGCGTAGACGTAGCTGGAGAGTTCTTAAATAGTCTTGCAAGAAAGGTCATATCAAGTTTATTAGCCGTCTGAAGGCAACAGGGAAATACAAGAAAGGAGCTCAAATGCTCAGCTAGCGGGAAGGACTGCTTTAACCTGTCATTTTGGGGGGGAGGTTGAGTTTGTAGGCTAGTGAGATCGGGATCCAGTGATGTTGCCAAGCTGTCACGCCAAAACCTTTGCATTGTGTTAATAAACAACTCCCTCTGAAGTTAGTTCATAGTTTTTCTACAGTGGGTAAGCAGCAAGATAATGAATGGCTAAAAGTCCACTCTCCTTTTTGTGTGTCGCTTAGCACAAGAATGCCTGTTTAAATGAACAAAGCGCTTTAAACCTACTTCTGCAAGCATTCTGCTAAAACAGGGATACTCAACACTCACCCTGCAGGCTGCATGCAGCCCACGGCCTATTTGTTTGCGGCCCATGGTGCGGTTTGGGTTTATGGTGCAGTTTGGGTTGATATGTGTTTTAGTAGTTAAATTCCTGGACTGTCATTGCTCATTAAAAGTGCTGTCAGGTGGGTGAAAATTAGGTAAATATTGCATTTTATTAATATCAGCAGAACTGACTTAAATGGGGCCTGTGTGTTGTGTAGTCTTGCCTTAAACTTTGTATTCATGCCCGTCAGTGTGAAAGAAGCTATTTGCATATATCTGCATGTATATGCAACCAAACTTAAGTAGCAGCCCTTGGCATGTGCTGTGAACATCATTGTGGCTCCTGGGGCTTCCAAAGTTGAGTAGCCCTGTGCTAAAAGGTACTAAGACACGGTCTCACAGTGTCTCATTTTGTACCATTTTGGATGCATCAGTGAAAGAGCAGGTGGCACTAATTAAGCCAGTGTCCTCCATGACACATTTCCTTCAGACTTTTTTTTTTCCCCTGATCTCTTTTTTTAAGGTAAGTTTGTTGTATACTGCCCGGAAGGTTTTGGTGGAAAACTGGGTAACAAACAGCATGACTACTGAAAAACAGAGGGATAACTCTGGGCTACTAAACAATACAAAAACATCAAATAAGCAAACAGACCAAAATACCTGAGGTTTTTTTACATCATGCTGAAATTCCTCCCACCCGTAAGTAGTATTGTACATATTCAAGCCTCCAGTACAGCTTCTAGCTCTGATAACCAATATGCAAACAGGCTTCCCACTGGGTTCTTCTCTTCCTGTAAGTATAGCCCCGGTTGACATCCTTCGTCTTTCTGATATGCAGTACTCACTTGCTGTTTCACCAAATCCCATGGGTTTCTGCAGTTTTGGTTCAAGTCTGAGCTTAATGTTTCGGCTGTCTTGTGCTCCAGATTCATTCCCCGATCATCCCTAAGATCTGTTGTTAAACATTAATTCAAATGAAGGAGTGACATTGGCTTAATCCACAGTTCACTGGCAACTGTAATGGGTGAAATCCTGGCTCCATTATAGTCAAACGCAAAACTCCCATTAACTTCAACAAGACCAGGGTCTCACACAATATTCCTGACCGATCAATTATTGTGAAGCTTAGTTAATCCCTGTTTGTAAAATGCTCTGATGTCCTTAAGTGTAAAGGTACTAGCGAGATTTAAATGTCATAGAACATTAGTTCAATCTATGAGAACCTGCATTTCTAAGATCGTTCCCCCCTAATGGACTCTTAACTGCTCAACTGAGGCTGAATGTTCCTGGTGTGTCCAAGTGTGAAAATACTCAGTGTGCTTCTCAATGTACGAGATACAGTACATCCCGATACGTCTCTGGACTCTTAATAGATGCATTTTGGCTCATGGACGCAGTTTAGTACACTTTTTTTTTAAAGGAACCATGTTCAGTGTACTTACTGTCACACACAGGATCATGTGTCCTACAATCAGGAGCAATGATTTAGAGCAGGGCTACTCAACACACGGGGCCACATACGGCCCATTTGTTTGCGGCCCATGGTGAGGTTTGGCTCTACACAAGGCCCGCAGGTGGGATCCTTCGAGCATGGCCTCCACTGGGAACACGCTCCACAACGGCGAGACATTTCCCAGGTGGGGTGAGCATTGAAAGACGCAAGCAGACAGGCTGGCTGGAACAGACAGGTAGAGAGTGTTGGCATTTCTAGCCCCCAGGGAGGAGGTGCTGGGAGTGCTGGGGCATTGTGGGAAGTGCTTTGTATTCATGTCCGTCAGTGTGATGGAAGCTATTTGCATATATTTGCATATATATTTGCATGTATATGCAACCACACTTAAGTTGCAATCCTCAGCATGTGTTGTGAATATCATTGTGGCCCGCGGGGCTTCCAAAGTTGAGTAGCCCTGGTTTAGGCTTGAGATGCCAGATCCCTGGAATCAGAGGGCCATATCCATGCATGGACTTCCCCTCTCCTCATCCATCCCAACTCAGAAGTTCAGCCCAAGGCAGTTTATGGAGTGCAGTCTCTGGAGTGAAACTGGTCTGTTCTCAGTGGTATGAAAATCCCATGGCTGATTTCATAAATATAAAGGTTTGCCCTCATGTGCAAAATGGACAACATTTCTAATGCTATTCATGATGTTATCCTCTACCCTACAGGGGACTGCATTTCATTGGGACAATAGGTGCCTGGAGAATCATGTTCAACATGTGTGTACCTTCGGGATGATAGACAATATACAGCGGCTCCGACAATCTCTCCAGGCCCGTGAGCAAGGAGGGGGTGGCTCTGTGCTCCCAAAAGGGGCGTGATTTGGGGCGGAAGGGACACAATTGGGACAGTCAACCCATAGAATCATCTGGAGCATGCTACTCTGACCTCCTGCTTCTCCCCCCCAGCCCTCACAGCCGCCTGGAGATCCTAGGTTAGATGGATCTTTGATCTAACCCAGTACGGCCGTTCTTATGTCATGTCATGCAATCCTGTTGTATTGTCTTCCAAATGGACTTGAATCCTATCACTAATATTTGAGGAGGGTGATATTTTATTTACTTCTGTCAGGTAGGGCAAATGGCTATATTTTAGCCAATGAGCCCATTTGCTTAAATAAGGCTCTCCCACAAGGATACAGAGATACACGTCTGATTAAATCCTTCAGTCCCAAGAAATAAACCCAATGACTGATTTGTATTCTCTAACACACACACTGGCTGAAACCAGTTGCACGTACCAAATGGTTGAGAAGGCACTGTTGCCTGCGTGGCAGGAGAAGGAAAATGCTAATGAAGGGCAGTCCACTGAACTGAGGTTAAATACTTTCATACTTCTCAACTAACCCAGAAATGTCCCTGAATTCTCATTAAAAAAGTCCTTCGTAATCTGATGTTTTACCTCATTAAGGAACCATAGTTTTGAGGCTCAAGAAATATAATGTGGGGGTGGGGGCTACAGCTTTCTGACTCCTGATTCCGTTCTTTTTCCGAGGGTATTTGTCCTGCCTTTGGTGCTTCAATCTTGACTTTATTTCTAAAAGCTTTTGACTGAAATGAGTGAACTTGAAAAAGTTTGGAGGCTGGTTTTTTTTGTGTGCGTGTGCTTGTGTGCATGCGCGCGGGGATGGGGGTCATTTGTGCCATCAAGCTGCAGCTTTGTATATGGGGGCACCGCATCCTGGAAACACTGTTCACTCTTAGGGCACATCTAAACTACGTTTTTTTTCCGAAAGGAGATATGCAAATTTGGCACTAATTTGCATATCTTCTTCTGATCGCATTTTCGAAAGTGGGTCTTTCAAAAGTGAAAGTAGTCTGGGCGCGGGTTTTTCAGAAAAAAAACCCTTTTTTGAAAAAAACACTCTTCCTAAAAACAGGAGTGGACTATGGTGCATCTGGCTGGCCTCATGAGTTCTTGTAGCCCAAATGGCCTCTGAATTCACGTCATTATATACCTTTCTTATAGATCATGGGCTTTTGGGCAAAGATTTAAAGGTTTCTGAAGTAATTTTTTAAAAGCAAATATGTGACTTAGAAGCCCAAGTCTCACTGATTTGCAGTGGAACATTGGTGCTTTGGTAACCCTCAGGCCATAGCATATGAGTGAGCGGTCTGATTTTCCCAGGTGTTGGCCATCCAACAAGTCCCACTGACTTCAGTTGGTCTGCTGCACTTCTGAAAACAAGATCAGTCATTTAGAAGCCTGGTATTGGGCTTTGACCTATGAAAATCTTGGCCTGGATTGTTTGGATAAACTCTGGACCTCAGAAAACTCCGTCAAACCAACTTTGGTGGCCCTCCTCGGAGGGGAATGTGTAATCCTCAGTAGTCACAGAAGGGGAGCCGTGTTAGTCTATAACTTTAAAAACAACAAGCTGTCCTGTGGCACTTGAGAGACTAACAAATATATCTCTAGTATCATGAGCTTTCGTGGGCAAAACCCACTTCCTCAGATGAGCTGGACCCAGAATAATAGGAACCCAGAAATTTATAACAGAAAAAGAAGGGGAAGAAAAAAGATACCTGTCATCAGTCCTGCAATTGACAGGTATCTTTTTTTCCCCCTCCTTTTTCTGTTATAAATTTCTGGGTTCCTGTTATTCCTCTCCAGCTCATCTGAGGAAGTGGGTTTTGCCCACGAAAGCTCATGATACTATAGATATTTTTGTTAATCTCTTAAGTGCCACAGGACTACTCATTTTTAATCCTAAAGAGAGAGCCACAAATCCTTCTGTTGGCTGAATGCTTAAATGGTTTAACAAATTCAGCCGTAGAAGGGAAGGAACAATCTGACAAAATAAGCCATTCAAGTAAGTATTGGGTGGCATATGGATGCTCCTCATACTGCAGTTGCTTAACGTATACTCAATATTTCATCTGCTTTTGTTCGAAGATCCAACAAAACATATGAAATTGGGTTACACTGCTTCTCTTGATCTCTGATTCTTCCCCGGTGTCAAAGATAATACACTAAACAAACTTACATGCAAATGGTGTGATACATTGATCTTCTGTATACATTATCATCCATTAATGTACTCGTTAATGTATTTCATCTGTCAGGCACATTGTATCATATTATACACACCTTATTAAAAAAAATAAAATAAAACCTGCCAGGTCGACAATCCTGAAGTTTTGTGTCTATCCACAAACAGATACAGTACTAGTCTAAGCTTCCTGTTCCTGTCTTCTCCCTGATCCATGAGACAGGGTGATTTAGAGGCTAAGCGGAGAACTGAGAGACCCAAGTTTATCCTCAGCTCTGTTGCTGATCCCCTGTGTGATCTTGGGCTTGTCAGTTCATCTCTCTGTGCCTCTGTTTCCCCTACCACACAAGGTCTGTCTTGTCTATCTAGCCTGTAAGCTCTTTGGGAGAAAGGGATTCTTTGTTGTCATGTGTTTGGACAGTTCCTGCCCAAGGGGCCTGATCTTAGCTGAGGTCTCTAGCTGGCCACCACTGGCCCAGGCTGCTTTTAAACCAGAGACCTAGAGGTGAAAGACTCTGATGTCTCACTGCCAGTTTGCAGCAAGAGCCCGTCTTGAGCCCCTATCGCAATGGACAACGAAACAAAAACTAGGTCCTGCTGCTATGCACTCATGTGGCTCTCCTATTCAAATCACATGTGGAATGGTATTCAGGCTTGGTTCTAACTAACTGACAGTATAGACCAACCCTTGCATAGTATGGCCTTAAATATGGGGGCGGGGAGGGGAAGACCTGCAATTTAATGGCTGGGGAAGAGAAAAGCAAGAGGATTGTAGCATTTCCTTCCCCAGACACATTGCTGATCTGCATTTTTAGGCTTAAAATTAAATGTTATGCTTGTAGAAGGCTTAGGAGAATATTTTGACATAATGGTTTTTGAAGAGCTATTACTGCATGTAGGAGATCCTGCACCAAAGTCAGGGATTCATTTTCATTGCTAGAAAAGCAATCTTTCTAAAGACCGCCTGGATGCTGTTCCCTCCTAGAAAATGCTTGCCCTTCTCAATCACTGCATAATGTGTAGAGGGCAGGATTGTCCAACTCACTAGGCATCCTTTCCAGGACAATTCCAAACAATGCCAAGAAAGTCTATTTGGAGCTTTCTGCTTGTGACCCTACGAGGGGATAGGACACAAAACAGCCTATTTTTTAAAAAATCCAGGGATTTGAGAAGTTGTAGCTAAAGACATTTTTTCCAGGTCTATAGGAATTTATAAACACCCCACTTCGTTCTTCTTTGTCCAGCCCAATGGGTGAGCGAGCCATGAAAAGCCATTGGACCAAGTTGAATGTTGTGCACCAGCCATGTCAGACAGCTGAATGGTAGAAATAGCAAAAGACAAGAAGGGTATGTCTATACTGCGGCACTATTTCGGATACTTCCGGTATCTCAAAATATCTATTCTGCATCTTTTGAACAAGCCCATTATTTCAAAATGTAACGGACTTGCTATTCTGGTGTCCCTACAAACCTCGTTCCATGATGATTAAGGGACCTGTCAGAATAGCGGTTTATTTCAAAATTAACTCAAAATAAGCTATGCTATTTGCATAGCTCAAATTGTGTGGTTATTTCAAGCTAAGGATGCAGAGTAGATGCTAAGAGTGCAGTGTAGATGCACCCGAAAAGACTTTCAGAGTCACAATGTGAAAGGAGCCTCAATCTGCCCTCTGATTTTTCTGCCCACAAACAATGGCAGGTTGTTAGACAAATGTGACAAAGTATACATCTGCCACCTATTTTGTAATTAGGAATCTAGATGTGATCTTTAGTACCTGGAATTAATTGTGCTCATGACTTTTTGCCCATGGTTGATTGTTGGTCTAAGATAGGAAGTGCAGCATTAGTTTGGTTTTGAAAAGTTAGCCTTTGATTTTAGGCCTGCAGGGAATATTCTACAATGCTAGGACAACAGGAAAATCAAACCTGTCTGGATCATACTCGTTCTAATACCAGATGCCCTTTCCACTCTGTGCATGATGGTCTGGTGTTATGCCTCTCCCTTAACAAAATCTTGCCGATGTTGGTAAAGAGCCACCTTCTCAGCAGCTCCTGCCATCCAGAAAAGCCTTCCTGTATCATTCCATCCCAGTCCTCTCTTTTCAAATTTCAGCTGGAAACGTACCTTTCCTGCCTTTCTGATAAATCATCAGTGTCTTCACAGAGGTCTGTAGACCTGGGGATCCATGAATCAATTCCCATCACCATCAAGCACTGGGCTTCTAGCTGTTTTTCCAAGAAGATGAGCTCTTTGTTGCAAACTTGGTCCAAAAAAAGGATCAAGCATCACAATTAAAAATACATTGGTATTTTTCAAATGTTATTGTCCAGTGAAGCAAGTGATATCGTTCACCACAGGGTTGTTGTAGGACTGGGAATGGGAGATTGTGGACCCAGGCTGTCATGAATGGGAGGAGTAGCGTCCATTACAGAGGGCAATTAAGATATGGTCCATGCTTTGAAGGTTTGGCTAAAGAATGAGTCTTCCCAAGCATGTTACCATTACAAGACAATCTTTGCGCATCATTCAGTACTAAGGTGCATGATGGAACTGGATTTCATTTATTCGGCACTGCTGAGGCCACATCTGGAGTGTTGCATCCAATTCTGGGGGCCACCACTACAGAAAGGATGTGGACACATTGGAGAAAGCCCTGCAGAGGGCAACCAAAATGATTAAGGGGCTGGAACACATGACCTACGAAGAGAGGCTGAGGGATTTAGGCTTATTTAGTCTACAGAAGAGAAGAGTGAGGGGGGATTTGATAGCAGCCTTCAACTACCTGAAGGGGAATTCCAAAGAGGATGGAGAGAGGCTGTTCTCAGTAGTGACGAATGGCAGAACAAGGAGCAATGGTCTCAAATTACAGTGGGGGAGGTCTGGGTTGGATATTAGGAAAAATTATTTCCCTAGGAGGGTGGTGAAGCATTGAAATGGGTCCCCTAGGGAGGTGGTGGAATCTCCATCCCTAGAGGTTTTTAGGTCCCTGCTTGACAAAGCCCTGGCTGGGATGATTTAGTTGGGGTTGGTCCTGCTTTGGGCAGGGGGTTGACCTCAATGCCCTCCTGAGGTCTCTTCCAACCCTATGATTCTATGAGATAATTTAATCCAAAACTCCCTATCGAGCAAGACTGTATGATACTAAAATGAAATAATTACGCATTCAATGGCACCACGTGCCCTATTTGTGAAAACCTGCCATTGTTCACCACTAGCATTGAACCCACATTGGATGATATTGAAAATAAGCCCATATCTATTCTTTGATACATGAGCTCTGAAAGAAACAAACCATAACCCACCAGACCAGAGCTTAATGAAGAACCTTTCTCCCTGGGAATGGGAAAAGAGCTTTTGGAAACTGTTTCTCTGTGTCTGAAAGGGGCCTCTCAGCCCAGCGCCCAGTTTATTTCTGTTTTAGAGCACACTTGAATAGGTTCATTTGAAGCTGCTGCACAAATCACTCTGTCCTGAAAACTGGCATGCTTGGGGCCTGTAAATAAACAGGGAGAATATGGAAGCCAGGCCTTCATGTGTGACTTTGTTCTAGAGCATTAAATGAAGTGCAATCCTGCCACTCTCCATCTCACTTGCTTTTAATTTATATTGGTATTTGAAGGCTGCAAGATTCCTCCCTTCCCCCCCCCCCCCTTGCATATCACAGCGCAAGTGGCCATGAATCTCAAAGAAAAAAAAATCACATTACTCAGATGCTGGAAAACAAGCCGACAGTCATCATTCCAGTCCTTAACATATCAATCCAGAATTCTACAACTCACATCCAGGGCTGTGACAAAGCCGCGGGGGGGGGTGACTTAATATGTTCCCCAAAGTCCATTATGTTATCCACATCCAGGAAGATGTCTGTGCCAAGGCTTTCTTGAATCAAAGCAATGTCCACCCTTCCTCGGCGGTAAGCCTACTGAGATGCTTTTCCCTCCAGTTCCTGGCAAATAAATCTCTGGCGCCAGTACATTCCAGATTGATGCACTTTGCGACAGCTCCTTTAATAATATTCAAGTCTCCGAGTCCCAGACCACAAAAGCTCAGCAACTGCACAGATATCTATTGCCAATATTTTGCTGATACATGAGAACACCATATTATTCCTCTTCCTTAAAAAAAATAATTCACTCCGTCTCCTCCAGACCCTGCAGTAAGGTTCTTTTCTCTTTTGTACGGCACTGGCGAAAAGCTGATTTGGCTTTATCAAATTAAGTGAGAGAGAGATTAAGATTGTTACACCTGGGGCTAAATTATACAGTGTTTTCTAATGCATAGCGTCATATTTAGATGTCCTACACACATTTGTAGTGCTGCCTCCAACATATATCGTCATTGCTCCTAGCTCTACTCCTTGTGCAGTAGCATTTTCAATATCAGCTTGAAGATACCAGGGGACAAAATTGTGAAAAAGATTAAGAACTGTCTATTACAAATAAAGTATTTTTCAGAACCCAAGAATTATAGTAAAAGATTGTGGCACTGTATAATATGCTTCATTTGCAATATCATGCTATATTAATAATATTTTACTGTTCAGTAGTTCTTTTTGTCTGAGCATCTGAAGGTACTCAAGAGTTGTCTACACTTGCACTTCTGTGAAGACACTATCTATTGACGGGAAGGCTTCTGCTACAGCCATAGGTATTCCACCACCTTGAGAAGTAATACATTGTAGTTAAAGTTGTAGGAGAGTTCTCCCATTGGTTCAGTGCTATTCCCATGAGGGGTTAGGTTGATTTAACTGTGTCATCTTTCAAACCCTTGAGCCCCATAATTGTAGCAACTTAATTTCCTGGTGTAGACCAGGCATGAGTATAGACTCCTCTTTGAATTAGACAAGAAGTGGTGGTATTCCCATTTTACAGATGTGGAAATAGAGGTACAAACAGGATAACTGACTTTCCCAAGGGCATACAGGAAGTCATTGGCAGGGACAGGAATTGAACGCTGGACTTCTAGAGCTGCACATGAACCACCACACTTCCTAAACAGATATTTACTTAGGAAGGTGAAAATGAAGAATTATGGGCTATAGAGTTTAATGATTACGTAAGTGATTCTTGGGGATCTCCCAAACAGGAAGTTAATGTATGTTTTGTTACATATAGCCTGAATGCCTTCATCAGAAATCTTTGGACATCAGTTCTTTACTATACAGCATGAATTTTGAAGGTGTATCAGGTTAAGTTTTAAAGGTGACCTGCAAAACAAAACAAAAAAAAAGTAGTAATTTTTGCATGTTTTTCTTATTTATTATGTACAAAGGAGGCTGAAAGCTTTTTGTCAAAGTCATTTTTCTACTTATTTTGTGTCAGCACTTTATCTTGTGTCATGGATAATTCTATTGTAATTAACGAATCAGTGAGATTATGACATCACAAAAGATGGGTGATGGATAGCTGAGCAACTAAGAATGGAAGGGAATTTTAGTCAGCTGTTTAAAATCTCCTTTGGGTTTTGTGTGCTTTGATAAATACCTATTAATCTTCAGCCTCATGAATGTGTGCTTGAGATTACATCTTGATATAAGATTCCAGATCCATGCCCCTCTATTTCAGAAGCGAGAGTTCACAATAAACATTTCACTATGGCTGTGTCTAGACTGGCGCGATCTTGCGCCAGAGCTATGCAAATGAGGTTCAGCGTGGAATATCGCCGAGCCTCATTTGCATAACTAATGAGCCGCCATTTTTGCGGAAGAGGCTCTTGCGCAAGACGGAGCTGTCTACACTGCTCCGTCTTGCGCAAGAAAAATCCTCTTGCGCAAAGCCGCTATGCTGATTATTTTCAGGCATAATGGCTTTGCGCAAGAGGGTTTTTCTTGCGCAAGATGGGGCAGTGTAGACAGCTCCATCTTGCGCAAGAGCCTCTTCCGCAAAAATGGCGGCTCATTAGTTATGCAAATGAGGCTCGGCGATATTCCACGCTGAGCCTCATTTGCATAGCTCTGGTGCAAGATCGCTCCAGTCTAGACACAGCCTATAAGTTTAGACAGGATACACTTTACCTTTTAGAACTTGTTAGCTAGCTAGTCCTGAATCCCTATCATAGACAAGGAAAAGTTGTGCATTAGTATGTGCTAACTTGTCAATTTGAAGTGTATTTTATAATGTGTACAACTTGCCTTCTCTACATTAATAAAACTAGTTCGCTTTTACATACAGGTTGTTCCTCTCTAATCCAGCACCATCCATGGTCCGGGATGTCCCATAAAATTTGTTTACAGCCATCAGTCCCGGATCTCAGTGTTCTGTGCTGTTATTTAGCTCTAATTCTCCTAAATGTCTTCTAAGAGCCCACTAAGCAGGGGAAATGTTGGTAATGCTGCTCAACAATATTGACCTCCTATGGTCTGGCAAATTCTCTGATTTGGCACTGATCCGGTCCCGACGGTGCCGGACTGGATAGGTTCAACCTGTAACACTTTTCATTGTAGATCTCAAAGCACTTTAAAAAAAGAGGTCAGTATTGTTGCCCCCATTATACAGAGGGAGAAAGTGAGGCAAAGGGCGGTGAAGTGACTTGCTCAAGATCATGCAGCAGAAGAGAGAAGAATATAATCCAGGTTTTCTGTGTGCCAGTCCAATGCTGTGACTGCTACATCATACTAGACAGTGAATGAATTAGATACAATTAGATCCAACATAAAGATTCCCAAAGGGTGCGCAGTAGATCCCTTGTAGTCTACAGATAGCTGGGTAGTCACATGATGCTTGGTATCCTTCTTGTTTGCGTCTTACAGTAATAGAACTGGTAGGAGGGGAAGAAAAAATGAAGAGTTAAAAAAGAGATAAAGAGAGCAAACTATTTTTCTAATGGAAGATGAGTCTGGTGGCACTTTAAAGACTAATGAATTTATTGGGGTATTAGGGCATAAGCTTTCGTGAGCTACAACTCACTTCCTCAGGTGCTGAAGAGAAAAGAAAAAAGGATACAGAGATGGGAGTGTGACATCAGTGCTAACTAAATCAGGGTGGGTGTGTCTAGACTACAGGGTTTTGTTGACAAAAGTGGACTTTTGTCGACAAAACTATACCTGCGTCTGCACTGCCGCTGAGTTCTGTCGACATAACATCAACAGAACTCAGCAGTTTTGTCGACAGCTGTAAACCTCATTCTATGAGGAATAACACCTTTTGTCGACAGAGTTCTGTTGACAGAAGGTGTTATTGCATCTACACTGTCCTTTGCATCTACACGGTCATGTCGACTAAGCGGCTTGCTTTGTCGACAGAACTGGATGTAGTCTACATGCTCTTTGTTGACAGAAGCTTTGTCGACAGTATCTGTCGACAAAACTTCTGTCGACAAAAGCCTGTAGTCTAGACGTACCCGGTATGCCTAGACTACATGCCTCTGCTGACAGAGGCATGTAAATTAGACTACCCGACATAGTCAATGAAGCAGGGATTTAAATATCCCCCCCTTCATTAAAATAAAAATGGCTGCCGCACTGTGCTGGCTCAGCTGATCGTCGGCACAACGCTGCAGTCAAGACGTGGATTGGTCGGCAAGGAAAGCCTTTGCCGACCGATCCTGTAAACCTCGTTTCACGAGGCATAAGAGATCAGTCGGCAAAGGCTTTCCTTGCCGACCAATCCCCATCTTGACTGCCGCATTGTGCCGACGATCAGCTAAGATGGCACAGCGCGGCAGCCATTTTTATTTTAATGAAGGGGGGATATTTAAATCCCCACTTCATTGACTATGTCGGGTAGTCTAATTTACACGCCTCTGTCGGCAGAGGCATGTAGTCTAGACATACCCTCAGAGTGGATGTGGCTCATCTCCAACAGACATGAGAAGGTGAGAGTACCGGATTGGGAAATTGCCTGTTCTAATGGCTATTGAAACACCTATTGTAATATTTTCCAATGTTATTTTTCCCATATACTCAACACCTGTAGCTGCCACACAAATATTATACAATCTCAAATTGTAGGGGAAGTGGTTTTTACATTTCTGAATAAGAGAGCTCAGTCCCAGACACAATCTTTCCATGAAGATGTGGGCCACAATATAAAAAAATCTAAAAAAACCCTGCCACTTAACCTAGGGACAGTCAAATTTAGCATTCCCAATATTTCTGCAGTGACAAACCAGCAGGAAAAATAATCTTAAAAAACAAACAAAACAATGTTCAATAATTCTTTATAGATAATACAAAACCGAAAGAGAGAGACCCTGAAAAAACAATTTTCAGGGCATTTTAAACCTTTATGGGGAAACTATCATCCCATTAGAATAATGTTCATTCTCAACTCCATGAAAGCACAAGGGCCTGTCCATGTACAAGAAGTTGCGGGGGACTGGAGCTTTCTAACTGGAAACATTCAGGATGAAAGATATGTAAAATACTATATTATTATTGGCTTGGAAGTTGAAGCTAGACAAATTCAGACTAGAAATTAGGCACAAAATGTTTAGTCATGAACAACATACCCAGGGTTCTGCTGGATTTTCCATCATTGGAGGTCTTTAAATCAAGAGTAGACTCTTTTAAAGAAATACTATCTAGCTCAAGCAGATGTCGTGAGCTTGATACAGGAACCACTTATTGAAATTCTTTAGGGTGTGTTATATAGCAGGTCAGACACAATCCATGCTGGTCATTCTGGCCTTAGAAAGCTGTTTGTACAGGTTGAACCTCTCTAGTCTGGCAATCTATGGTCTGGCATGATTTTAGTTAGCTGGATGTACATTTATCATGGGTATGATCAAGTTTCCCGCGGTCCCGTAAAGTTTGTTACAGCCACCAGCCCTGGCTCTCAGTGTTCTATGATGTTACTTAGCTCTAATTCACCCCTAAATGTCCTCTAACAGCCCAGTAAGCTGTGGACGTGTTGGTAATGCTGCTAGACAATACTGACCTCCCGTGGTTTGGCAAATTCTCTGGTTTGGCACCAGTCAGGTCCCAAGGGTGCTGAGCTAGAGACGTTCAACCTGTATTTATTTGTCTTGTGCTAGCACCAGAAGGCCCACTCAGGGATCAGGTTTCTGTGGTTTCGCATTGTACAGGCACACATAACCAGACATAATCCTTGTCCCTACGAGCTTGTCATCTATACTGTCATCATGTTGTACAAACATAAAAGTCAATTATAATGAGTTACCTAGTTGTGTGAGTGGAGAGAATCTCATGGATTTCAGCATTAAGGCCTTATATGGCCCAAGGTGTGTGTGCACAAAACCCTTTAGATATAATAGAATCTCTGGGTATATCATATGGCCCTAGCACAAAGGGTAGACTATTTTGAGGCATAGAAGGATATAACTTTTCATTGGCAAATGTCAACAAACATTCATTTCACCATACCCAAACCGATGCAAAATATTTCCATCAATAACAGTGAAAATTTACAGAGAGGCAAAGTAAGGAAAAGGCTGCTTGAGAACTAGTTAGAGTTTGATTTAAGGCTATTTACTTTGTATATTCTGATGTGTGACGCTAACAACTTGTATTGGGATGGTTATAAAACTTTAACTTTTTGTATCATGTCATGAAATAATTGTCTGGCCCTCCCCAGCACCCCCTTGTTATTTCCCACAACTGTGAAAATGTAAATCAATAAAAAAAAAAAGACAAACGAAAAGGTTTTAAAATAAGCACTGATATGATCTGTCAAAGTTATTACACAATAAAAATCAAGTGCTGCCAAAGCTATCGATGGCTTTGGGTTGTTTGTTTATTTGGGAGCTTGTTGTCTGTCTGTTTTTCATTAGCTGCAGCTGACGGCTGATGCAGCATGTCTCAACGGTGGAAGTGTATCAATGCCTAATTGTTCAGTCATGGAAACCTTCGGGTCCAGTCCTGCCAGCTGCTGGGTGTTCTTCACTCTCAAAGTGTCTACCACATAAGCTATCATATGGCAGTCATTCCAGATAGCGTGAGCTCACCGGTATCTGTCCACTATTGCCATACCGTAGTGTTAATGATTGAATCTAGGCAGGGCTAGCTCAACAATAAGATATGCATAAATGGATGTCACAGGTCTATAGCAGTGTTTCTTAAACTGTGTTCCAGTGTGCCGCAAGGCAGTCAGAGGTGTGCCGCAGAGAATAAAAGAATTCAAAATGGCCGCCCTTAAAGGGACAGGCAACTTTAAAAAATTTTTTTTTTGCTCTAACTTTCCCCCGACTCTCTCCCCCACTCTCCCCGACCTTTTTTTTTTTTCTCAAACAAAAAATCCCTGGTGTCTCTTGGTCTTAAAAAGTTTAAGAAACACTGGTCTATAGTACTACCTCATGGATACCCTCATCTCCTATCAAACTGTATCATATCAAATAGATGGAGAGAGGAATGCTTGAGATCAATGCACATGTATGCTGTTATCTTCACACTCCTCTCCATCCCAGCTTGAGCACCAGAGATGCCCAGACCACTGGGCATTACAGAATTGGAGCAGTTCTTGCTTTGCACTTAGGGTGGTGGGCCATAAAGTTCTTGCTTGTGCACAGTGCTTAATTGATGCTAGGATTTACCACGGCTGAGCCCCAGTGCCTCTGGGCATGGCAGTTCAACACCTCTAGGCTTGCCACATCAGTTATGAATGTAAAAACATTGCTTGAAACCTGTTACCTAATTGCTTGAGCCCTGGCATCTCTTTCATTACAAATTAAGTGCTGCTTGTGCACCCCATTCCAGGATTGGTCCCTTGCACGGTGATCATAGATCCAGAAGCTATCTTGATGTGAGCTTTATTCTGGAGAGGTGGTGAGGGGGGAGCTGATATTCTTGCCTTCACTTTTGTCTCTCTAATTTAAGGAAAAAATAAATTGTGATCAATGGGATCCCAATGATTTCTTGTGCCATGTTCAGGGCTTCAGAGAGCTGGAGTATAAATGCATCATGCCTCTTCTGAGGCTAGTCAAGTAAAGGAAGGTCTGTCCCCAACGCAGGATATGTTGACATTGCTGTTCACTCTAAGTCTTCTTAACATGGGTCCATTGGCCTAAGATGAACTTGCAGGTTCACCTCTTCAGTACCTTTGTTCTACAGGTTGAACCTCTCAAGTCTGGCACGCTCGGGACCTGACCCGTGCCAAACCAGAGATTTTACCGAATCATGGGAGGCCAACATGGTCTAGCAGCATTACCAACACTTCCACAGCTTGCTGGCTCTTACAAAACATTTAAAGGTAAATAATAGCACAGAACACTGAGAGCCAGGACTGGTGGCTGTAAACAAACTTTATGGGACTGTGGGAAACTTCACCACACCCCTAATAAGTGGGCATCGAGCTAACTAAAAATCATTTCAGACCATGGATGTTGCGGGACCGGAGAGTGCCGGACTAAAGCTTCAACCTGTAGTAACTCCAGGGTTCCCAATGCACAGAAAATGGGGCTCTGAATAGGTTTAGGAATCAGCTTGCATGGATCCAATTGCAGGATTGGGCCCATAGATTTTAAGTTCTTCAGGGTAGGGACTGCAACTTCTGTGTGTCTATGTAGTGCCTTGCACCAATACATATGCATCAGTAGTGTCCAGAGGCTTGAATTCTGACTGGGGCCTCTAGATACTTTCATAGTCTAACAAGATAACAAATAATTAGTAACAATTCTCAGTGGTGCTCCTGATACTGAGCTGTTTCGGGATATTGCACTTATTACTTGGAGAGCTCACTGTCACCTAATTGTACTACAGCAAGGTCTCTCCCTTCCCTCCCTGGCTGCTTATTTATGCCCTGAGGTTACATAAAGGCTGGATGTGCTGGGAGACAACAGCCCAGCAGAAATGTCTCCAGTGCCACTCTTTTTGATATGCATAAGCTCAGATTCCCCCGGTTGCAAGAGAAACCCGGGCCTGCTGATAAGTGGCAGCATACTTTACAAAGAGAGAGACAGCTCTGTTTCTTCAGCAGAGCTCTGTCTGGCTCACTCCTCAGCTGACCTGTGACCACTTGCATGTGCTCCAGAGCTCTTTGCCAAATGACAGAAAATGCACAGAAAGTCACAAGCTTCAGGAGCACGGAGAAGCATGGGGATAGCCAAACGCAGCCTTTTTTTTTTTTTTGGACGTATTATTCATTAGGAAGTGATTGGATAAGAAATAGTAAAGGAGAAGCCTCCGTTATGCATCGGCCAGTCTTTAAAACACTTTAAAAATGGTTTTTTGCTGAGCATGGTATTTCTGATTATGTTAATTAGATCAGTTATCAATTAATTAGACGGTAATCCTGTGGTTCTCAAATTTTTGTACTGGTGACCCCTTTCACACAGCTAGCCTCTGCGTGTGACCCCCCCCCACACACACACTTATAAATTAAAAACATTTTATATTTAACACCAGTATAATTGCTGGAGGCAAAGTAGGTTTGGGGTGGAAGCTGACAGCTCATGACTCCCTCCCCCCCCCATATAATAACCTCATGATCCCCCCTCAGTGATCCCAACCCCCAGTTTGAGAATCCCTGTTGTAAACCCTTGGGCTGTGTCGAGACTGGCCAGTTTTTCCGGAAAATCAGCTGCTTTTCCGGAAAAACTTGCCAGCTGTCTAGACTGGCCGCTTGAATTTCCTCAAGAACACTGACGATCTCATGTATGATTGTCAGTGTTCTTGCGGAAATACTATGTTGCTCCTGTTCGGGCAAAAGCCCTCTTGCGCAAATGCTTTTGCGCAAGAGGGCCAGTGTAGACAACATGGTATTGTTTTGCGCAAAAAAGCCCCGATGGCTAAAATGGCGATCAGGGCTTTCTTGCGCAAAAGCGCGTCTAGATTGGCCAGGGACGCTTTTCCGCAAAAAGTGCTTTTGCGGAAAAGCATCCGTGCCAATCTAGACGCTCTGTTCCGAAAATGCTTTTAACGGAAAAATTTTCCGTTAAAAGCATTTCTGGAAAATCATGCCAATCTAGACGCAGCCTTTGTGGCAGGGTCCTACTTTCCTTAAACAGCGATTTAGCTCTCAAAATGGGGTTGGTATGATTACAAGTATTATTACTGGTTCTTACTGGGGAAAAAAGGCTTTTATTTGGAAACTTAAAGTATATTGCCTGAGATAAAAATCCAAGGTCTTCAATATGGTCACCTCAGAGACCAGTATACTTGTTGCAATGCTAGGGCTATCGTTCTGTGGTCTAGATCAAATTCTAATTCTAATTAGGATTAGTTATTTGTGTTATGATAGCATCTAGGGCTATGTCTACACAGCACCTTTTTGCGCAAAAAAAACCCTTTTGGGCAAGAGCTGTTCTTCCTGAAAAAATGAGGAAGAACGGCTCTTGTGCAAGAGGGGGGTTTTTGCATAAATAGGCGCTGTGTAGATGGCGCCTTTTTGCACAAAAACCTCTTGCGCAAAAATGGCTCCTAATTAATTATGCAAATGAAGTGCGGCAACATGGTGATCCGCGCTTCATTGGCATAGGCTTTTCCGGAAGAGGGACGCTGTGTAGATGTAGCCTACGAGTCCAGTCAAGGACCAGGTCTCTATTTTGCTAGGCCCTCTGCAAACACTGGCTGGAGTCTCTGCTGTCTGCAGTTGCCCTCCAAGGTCCTGAGAGATGCGGGGGCGAAGGGCAGGAAGGAGATGACAAAGCACTACCTGGATCTTACCTCCCCAGCATGTGTGCGCGTGAGGGGCTTGTATTCAGCCTCGTTCCTGCACTTTGTGTCCTAAATCAAAACTAGTGTTGCCGCTCTCTGTTAAGCAGCCACCTCATCCACTCTTATATCCTACATATTTGAGAGAGTTTGTCTGTCTGTCTGTGTGTTTGTCCATTTGTTCAAGAACTCCTCCTAAACCAGGGATGGGGAACCTAAGGCATGAGGGCTGGATATGGCCCGCGAGGCTCATGGTTCCCCCCACAGCATTAGGTGCTCCAGCCCCCCCCCCCCCCCGCCTACTCCCAAGGGGCTTGAGCATGCAAAATCCCCTAACCTGGGCCCCCCAAGGCGCTGGTGTGTGAGGGGAATATGGAGAATGTCTTTCTCCTTCTCAGACAGGGGCTCCCTCAGTGAGGGTTTGCTTTTTTTGCTTCTCACTTGTGTGTGGCCCTTTATTGATTTTTCTGTGGGTCAGCAGCCCCCAGCCCAAAAAAGGTTCCTTGCCCCTGTCCTAAACGATAAGACCTAGGACCACCACAGCTTCCTCTTGTCATATCATGAAGCCACAAAAGGTTTGGTTGTGCCAAGAAAATGGAAGGTGCCTGGAATGGGATTGCTTCTCATAAAATCCAACAGAAAAGACACAATCACCAGGCACGTGAAAGGAGCTGTCTGGGGGCATGGCCTCCCTCAAGGACTGCCCAAACCTGGCACCTCCCACTCCCCCAGGCTCCACTCCCGATTTGTACGGGACAGGAATGTTGCTGGCTGTTTCCCTTCATCAGGGAGACGGGGGAAAGTGCACAGTTTGCTGCATTCCTCACTGTGGCTGGTAAGTACAGAGGGCAGACAAACCTGGACCTGCCTGAGATGGGGGACATGCACCCCGACCTAGATGTGTCTCCTGGAACTGCAGCAGCCAAGAAGAGGCGCTTCTCACCCGGCCCCAAGCTTCTGTGGTGAGAGAGGGCTGAAGTTGTCCTCTTTCCCCAGGGCAGCCTGCATAATGAACCCCTCCCCAGCGCAATAATTCAAAAGAAGCATGTACATTTTCATTTTATTTTCCAAGAAACATACATGATTTGAGTTAAGGATCTGAGCAATGCTGGGGTCAGTCTTCTAGTTATTTATATTATGATAATGCCAACTGAGATGGGGGAAACCCATAGTACAATGCACTACAAACCCTGTTGTGTTTGAATGATTAGTGATTATTATTAGCTATTACCTAATAGAGGGGTAGGGGGATGTAGGAGGTCCAGTGATGGACCACTGTGCTAGGTGCTGTCCAAAACAAAAAAAGATGTCCCCCTTTCCCAAAGAGCTGACAATTTAATATAAGACAAGAGACAACAGATGGATACAGACAGTGGAATGCAAGGAAACAATGAGACAATATTGGTCAGTATTAGAGGCACTGGTCTCAGCACACCAGCTGCTTAACTGTTGTCATGTATATATGTACATATTTATTACATAGCAATCACCATACTACATCAGTCCAGTATTTCGTTAGTTATTTCTGTCAGGGATTTATATATGTGTATTTATGAGTATCTGTGTATCTACACACTAGTTCTTTGGGATTCCTGCAAAAATAAACATATGAAATTTCTATTTGTGTTAATTTGTTTGGAAAATATAGATAAATAAGTATACAGGACAATTGATTTAACTAAGCACCTTTACAGTAATTGAATATGGATGTTACTGGTTTTCATGAATTTTATATCTTTTTCCTTTCATATTTAGAAACAGGCCGATTCTACAATGATGGCCAAAAGCCTATAAGCACACCATCTATCAGCATTGCACAAATAAATCATACTAAAGCAGCCCAATTCTTGTAGACTGGCATTAGGGTAAGTATACCTTAAGAAAGTTCTTATTCAGACTTGGCTTCAGGCAATAAAACGTCATAGATGTATAACTCTGGTGAGTGAAATTTCCAGGGAGCAAATTAGGCTAAAAACATCTTCTAGAGACAGCTAGAAAGAAATCAGACACCACCCGAAAATAAGGCAAGTTATTCAGTAAATGTTTCATTTATTGGGATTCTTCCATTACTATTAGGGTTAAAAGACATGCTGTCAATAAAAATGGTATAGTTATAGAAGATTCTGTGTTTCTTCTCTCTCTCTCTCTCTCTCTCTCTCTCTCTCTCACACACACACACACACACACACACACACACACACCCCCCATAATTCTTGATATCACCTCCTGATAATATGTGATGACATTCTGCATGCATACACTTAACCAGTTTGGTAAAATTATCTCTGTCCAAATCAAGATGCATAGCAATTCTTTAGGCACAAAAACCAGAATGTTTCTACTGCTCCATAGACATGACTTGTGAAACAGAATATGGATTTAAAGGAGTTAGATCTCATAGCTGTAAGTAAAAGGTCTCTGGGTGTCTGATTTCTCAGGTTCCCTCTGACAAGCTGAAAAGTAAAGGAAATATCTAAGGACCAAACCACCATCAGGTTAGCCCTCACAAAAGATAAAGCAAACATAAAATCTCACAGTGAAACTATAACTTTGTGTTTTAGACATTCCCCCATTTTGTAGATTATTTATACTTCTACATCTTTTTGGGCCAGTTCTCTAATTATCTAGAAAAGCCAGACTTCTATCTTTTGGCTCTGTAACCTTGTCTATCCTAGAAACATTTCCCACCATTGCTAAGGTTGGTGGAGCTGCATGCATGGCAGCAACGTTGACGGTGCCAGCACAGGCAGAACTCCACGTGGTCACCTTTGAAACACTCAAACTCCCTCAAACAATAGATTAAAATCCTAGTGTGGTCAACTCAAGCCATTCTGTGCTTCGGATATAGATGGGTAGAGTTCTGTTCTGTGCTTGCAAGTCTACAGTAGAGGGGCTTTTGGAGAAGACCTGAGAGGCAAAGGTCCTGTCCCACATGTAAAGCAGTGTTCTACTCAGTCCAAATGGTAATTAGCAAACCATATTTCTCTATTAAAGACATGGCTGCTGAGGGGACATGAATTATTCCAAATAATTTTTCATGTAAGTAGGTGTTTACCCTAGTAGCCTGGGCCAAAATGTCCCCTTTCCTCTCTGTTGTGGAATGTGGATTGTGTATCCCCTTCCCGCTGCTTTTCATGGACCAGTACTGTTGGTTCCTGCTGCGGAATCTTTTGGGTTGAAAGGCATTCCATGAACATAAAATGCTCACTGTAAACAATACAAATTCCCTAATCTGACCTTCTCCCCACTGTTTACCAAAGCAAACCCAATGTATGGAGTACTGTGCCAAGGCTGAGAGCTGTGATGATCTAGACAACTTTGCCAGGCACAGCACAACTCTGCCAGGATAACTGATGTCTATGGAAGGCCAAACTCTCAGCACCTGCCTTTGACACACCACCTGTTGCTTCAAATTGGGTATCAAAACAATCAATCACATGTTTCACACAGTGGATTAGCTTGACTTTTTTTTCCTGAATATTATATTACTTTGGCTGTTGCAAGTTACACATTTTTTATCTTGGGTACCCTCCAGCTAACAGGTGCTCTTGACCCTTTGGGATTTCATTTCCCCAAAGGCATTTGTATATTTGGAACTATTAAAATTGGAAACCAGGAAATAAATAAGATCTGATGTGTATGCTACTAGGAGTAACTCTGATTCCTTAATTAAATCATGGCATTCTAATAAATGACAGCACTGTGACTTGCTATTGTTTTTTTTTTAAAATATTGACATTTGAAAGGATAAACATGTGTCATAGGAAAATGCATAGGGTTAAGATAACTAAAGCCTTGATCCTGTAATAAATGCTATATGAGGTCCCTTTGACCACACTGGGATTCTGTGCAGGTGCAAAGGTCCAGCCATGCAGGTGCAGCGAAGAATATGTTCCAGGATTGGGACCTAACACTTGTCTCAGGATTTGCTAGGGACAACCTGTGCACCTGGATTCCCAGTGCAGGATCAGGGCCGAAAACTTTAGCGCCTGATCTTACAACTGCTTAGGAACATCAGTAGTGTTACTTACATGAGGAATCCATAAATAAGCTTACGCACTTGCATAACAGTTTACAGAATCAGGTCCTTTATTTGTTAGCTCCTTGGGGCAGGGATTGTCCTGTATCTAGTAGGAAACCAACCACACTCTAGATGTTAAACAAGCCATGGCACTAATTACAGTGCAAAATTGTTAGGGAAGAACGTTTGCCAAAAATCCAGACCAGATTATAAAAATCCCTTTAAAACAAAAGGTTTTTTTTGTTAAATTGGATCATATTATAATGCTTGGTCCTATAAAGTAAGTAGAAGTTCAGCGTGCTTGGTATTTCTAATCTCACCTCACACCAGAGTTTAAAAGATTTAAAAAATCAAAAAGCAAACAAAATTGAGTATATTTGTTACTGTGGTTTTTTGCAAGTAAACAACTTGCAGAATGTAGCCATTACATAGCCAGGGATAATTGAGAAGTGTGTGACCAACCATAGCTATTTTGAAAATGTCTAAAAGTAAAAACAAGTTAGTCAAAAGACCAGAAGAAAAAGATACTGTTAAATCCATTTGTACATTGATTTAACAGTGAAGTATTTCATTCTTCATGTTTTTACTTGGTGTCTTGAAATAATCCCTTTTCTGTCTCCATACTCCCATTTAGACATTGTTCACAGACTTATTTATTTATGAAGTCTGAAGGTTAGTCCCTACCTGCTGAGACTAATTAGCCCTGTTCTTTGTGTCCTATGCAATCCTGTCTGATTAAATGTACACATTTGTTTTACTTCTTTTCATGCTTCCTTTCACTCTATTTCTGCTTTACTGATTAATATTAAAGTTGTAAGTTGCAGTGATTTTTTTATTTCTATATTGTCTGCATCTTTCCCTTTAGTATGCAAATTTCTATGTGAACTTTTTAATGCCTGAGAATTTGTTAGCCTTGTCGATCTCTGTATTATTATTTTTATTATTCTTTTCAGAGAAGACAGTTTAGCTGAAATCCCCAAACTCTCTAAATATTGCATGACAAATTGACTTTGTTTTGAAAACCCTACGTGCTGAATGGCCCTTAGTAGGAGCAGCAGGTTAGATTTCTTGGGGAATGTTTGGATTATTTAGTACAGCCTTGCTTTCTAACACCATTTTCCATTAGGCAATTTACTAATTCCCATTGAATTTACTGTCTCTGTGCCCCCCTCCCTCCTTTGTTCCTTGCCCATGTTAAAGTTTCCCATTGACTAGTCCATTGTTAAAATTTGTCACTACTAGAAGATCAATTTGTTTTCCTCTTCTCTTCAGCACGTTATATTCAGGTACCAGATGTCATTTCTTGCATCTGCATTATTCTGCTCCCCATTTTGTTGCTGTGCAAAGCCTGCTGTTTGGGTAGTGACTTTTTTTTAAAAAAACTGCTGCCTCAAATCCTTGAACTGAATACCCTTTCCTTGTGTCTTGTGTGGTCAAAATCCCCCCCCTCAATTATCTACATTTGGTAACTCATTTGCTGGCCGGCTGTGGGACCATTCACGTGGTCCTATTTATTCCAGTGCATCTAGCCACTTTCATTTTATTTTAATTTTCCTGTTGTGATGCCTCCAACATCAACACCAAAACTTTTCACCTCTAAAGTCACATAGTTCTTGATCTCCCCCCTCTCTTACTAATGAATGCATCAATCACATTCCCTTTCGTCCCATTTTCCCCCATTACGGTAAAAATAATAATACGTCTGACTCTCAAAGTTTTTTTTTTTGAGAAATCTGAACACTAAAGAGTTATCTTGCCTATTTTAATCCAACAGAACTATAATATTAATAACAATAAATGTAAAAAGAAACCGCTGGGTAAGAAAAGAGGTTTTATGACATTATTATTTTAGTTTCTTACTTATTCAACCATTGGCCATAAAAAAAAAATCTTAACGGTTTAACAAAGCAACCCCAAAACCTAACCACACATAATAAAAATACTGACACGGGAGCTTTGAGAAATTGCACTTTCCCCATGCATACAAATCTATCTATTTAATCGTCTCTGCTCTGCAAAAGTTAGTGCTTTGCAAACAGCAGGCAGAGGGGCAGGCATCTTTCCCTAACTCCTGTATATATATTTTTTCCTTCTTGTGCAAATTGACTTCTGAAGTACAGTGCAATTTTTTGTCTTCTCCCCCCCTCCTGCATGTGTTTTGTTTTCCTTTGGGTCATTCCCTTACAACTGATGGATTCCCTCCTCCCCCTCCATTGTCTCCCTTAAATCCTTTCCCTTTTTTTCCCCCCCCGAACACTCACTCACTCACTCACTCTCTGGCTCTTGCCAAAAAGGATCATTGTTAGTTTCTCCACTCCCCCACCCCCCTTCCTTCTCTCTCTCCCCTCGCTCATTCCCCAAACCTGTTTATTTATGCACACGTCACCCGGGGAGCCCCCGCCCCCTCCTGCATCTCATTAAGTGCCTAGTGTGCTTCTCTCTCCCTGTCAATAATCCCGAATCCCAGACTTCTCCGTTCCTCCGGATTTCGATTCCCCTTTTTCTATCTGTCAATCAGCGCCGCCTTTGAACTGAAAAGCTCTCAGTCTAACTTCAACTCACTCAAACCCGAGCGGCACGGGCTCCCTAGATCGGCAGCCGCTGCCCCCCCAGCCAGCTGACTTCTTGTTGGGGTTGTTTGTATTTTTTTTTAAATTCCCCTCCCCCCGTCTGTTTTTTTTTTTGTAATTATTATTATTCCCCCATTTGCTGTGCGTCCGTGCGCACGCTGATCCGCTCCCTGGAAGAAAGAAAGAAAGAGAGAGAGAGAGGGGGAAAAAAATCCAGAAGAAGGAGAAGAAGAAACCCAAAGTCACTGGTGCAAAGAGCAAAGGAAAGACATTTTCCTCCCCTCCTCCTCCTGCTTTTTTTCCCCTCCCCAGGCGGAAAGAGAGAAGAAAAGAAGGAAAAAAACCCATTCACCTTGGACTTTTTTTTTTTGGCAAACTTTTTCCTTTCTTTTTCCCCCCCTTTCCCCCCCTCTGCCCCCTTTCCCTCTTTGCAAAATTGCTGCTGGTGGGGTGAGCCGGGAGGAAAATGCCGCAGCTGAACGGCGGTGGAGGGGACGATTTGGGGGCGAACGACGAACTGATCTCTTTTAAAGACGAAGGGGAGCAAGAGGAGAAGATCTCCGACCACTCCTCGGCCGAGCGGGATTTAGCTGATGTCAAGTCCTCCCTGGTTAATGAATCAGAAACGAATCAAAACAGCTCCTCAGACTCGGAGGTAAGGAGGGAAACCCCAAAAATGCCCCCCTCCCTTCCGTGGCTTAGGGGGCACACACAGGTGGGGGGGCATGCTTTGCCACTGGATGTAGGGGCTAAGCCTAAGGGACAAGTAGGGCGCGCGTGTGTGTGTGTGTGTGTGTGTGGCGGGGGGAATGTTGTGTGTTGCAATGTTGCTAGAATGTTTGTTAAGTTTCCTCCATGGCACCAACTTGTAACTATGTTTCTCTCTCTTTTCTCCCCCCCTTCCACTTTTCTTATACCCCCCTCTCCCCGCTGCTGCCAGGCGGAGAGGCGGCCTCCGCCCAGGTCCGAAACTTTCCGAGATAAATCGAGAGAAAGTTTAGAAGAAGGTGAGTACCACCCCCCCCCCCAAACCCCCCAGCTCTGCGGGGCGACCTGCCGAAACCCAGCTGCGCCCGCCGCGTAACTTTTCAATGCAGGAGGGGTAGGCGGGGAGGGGGGGGGCACTTTCCAAACAAAGTTTTTTTTTTTAATGTGCCCTCTTTTGTTTGCCCCCCTTTTCACCCCCTTTCTCTCTCTTTCTGCCCCGCCATGTTAGCTGCGAAAAGGCAAGATGGAGGGTTGTTTAAGGGCCCACCATACCCTGGTTATCCTTTTATAATGATCCCCGACCTGACCAGCCCGTACCTCCCCAATGGATCGCTCTCGCCGACTGCACGAACAGTAAGTGGCGCATATCCACAGATGTGTGTTTTTTAAACGTTTGCTGCTCTGATTGTACGTTTCCTTCCTCTTTCCCCCCAGCTCTTGAGTCCCCCGATGCCTCCTGCATGTCCCCCTCCCCCATCGTCCGAAACTTTCCAAACTTTTATGGCTTTTGCAGAATGGGATTTGTTTACCCTTCGCCATATTTTTTCCCCTTTTTTACTTTCAGTTTTGCGTCTAGGACTTTTCACCCCATGGATTTGGATTCTTAAAAAAAATCCCACAATCCAAAAACCCCAGGCTGTGTTTTGGTTTCTTTTCTCATCAGCTGGATCGCAAATCTGATTTCCACAAAACTATTTATTTTCCATGGTGAATGAGCTGTTTTCTTCTGCCCTCTTCAGTGGCGTCTTGGTCTCTTCCCCTCCCTTTTTTAACCTCCCCCTTAACCCTTTCCGTGCTGCATAAGCTGTCTGGGATACCAGTGTGCTGTATTGGCAAGTCACCAAGTTCTATAGTTTCTCTCTTACCCTGTTTTGTAAAGACTAGAAACTTTTTTTTTAAATCTATTGCAAGTTTTCTGGCCTTTTCACTTGAGTTTCACTCTCTGTCTATGGCAAGTGTAGTATAAGTTTTTACACGTTTTGGGGTGGTGGCGGTTGACACTGAACTACACGCTAAAATCCTTGATTATTTTACACATGCACAGACCTTGATCAGGGAGATGCATCCATCTCTTTAGCGGTGACAAGGAAAAGCTCTTCCTTACCCCGACCTAAACACATTGCTCTTATTTTGCAAGAGGAGAAAGACCTGAAAGGAGTTCATTTGTGTGTCTTGCTAAAATGAGTCCTGGAAGGGCTTAGAGCACAGGCTAACAGTGATACAATAACCAGAAACTGTCTTTAAAAATGAATATGTTAAACACCTTCGCGCATAGAAGTGTAGTCTACAAATAATAATCTTGCTGCAAATATGTATGTGTGAGTCTGTGTGAAGGGTTGGATTTTCTTGGGAAAAGAGTGTGTGTGTGTGTGTGTGTGTGTGTGTGTGTGTGTGTGTGTGTGTGTGTGTGTGTGTGTGTGTGTCTATGGTGGAGGAGGGAGGGTTAGTAATTGTAGTTCAGATAGTGGAGTTCTATTAAACTTTGTGCTGTGATGGGGTAGGCTTGGCTGCTGTTTCTCCTTTGATGTCCTGGAGTATCTATCACTAACTGCTGTATGCCCCTATGTAGCACACATCAAGACTAATTTTTTTAAAAGGAGGGGTTTTTTAAAATTATGAATGGTAAACCCATGGGGAATACAGAATGTTAAGAAGTGTTTGTTTACACTTGCCCAGCCTTGTCTGTTAGCATTCTTTAGGTGCTTTTAAATCTGAAGGGTCCCCCACCATTACCATGTATCTATTTACACTTTTTTTGTAACCTGAGAGAGCAATTTGAAATAATAGATCTACTGTTCAGTAGATGTTGAATCTGTGCTAATGGCTTAAGTCTTGGACGATCCCAGTTTATCAGATCTACAAGTGTTTCAAAGCATTAAAATATTAAACATCAGGTCAGACGTGTTTTCACTCAGTAGAAGTGGCAGTGGCTACCCAAGAATAGTAAATATAGAGGGATAATGTGAAAAAAAATATTTTTCTAGTTTTGCATGTATTTAAGGATGTGGTACGTTGTGGTTATTTTATAATGGTTATCTTGTAAGGCTGCTTTTCAAGCACCATGATATCTAAGGCAGTAGAAGAGGGTTTTTAATTTGCAGTTTGCAGTTGTAATGAATGGAGACGGGAAAGCATGGGCTGAAATGCATTATATTTTGCTTCCAATATGGTTTTCGATGTATTCCGCGTGTGCATCAGTTTTAAAAAAAAATATTTCAAATTCTGTAAGTGTTAGGTCAAGATCTCAAAAGCAGTCTCCCAAAAATTACTTGGTTCCAAATAGTTTTATATTGCAGTTCTCTAAACTGTAAAATGCATTTCACTATTCCCAGATTAGTTAGCTTAATTGAGGCATTACATTTGGTTTTTATCTGCTTTTTATTTTCAAAAGTATTTTTTGTTACAACAGATATAATTCCTTATTACATTTATGTGCCACCTTCTTTTTTTCTTGTTAGACCCTGAAGATCTGAATCATTTAGTAGTTACCTTTAATGGAAGGATTCCTTCCCTTCTCCCTACATTTAAAAAAGGCCTTCCTAAGAATGTTCTATTTGTATGAATTAAAGGTATTGTATAAAAGATTACATGTTATTTTACTGTTGACATAGCAGGTGGCCTTGTAGTGTGTTATCAGATGGATTCTAAAAGGGATATTTCCACTCTCAAAAGGCAATTTTATTATTTGCTCATCAGGAAACACAAACCTTTTCATATCTTAATCCTTTTTTTCTTTCACATTCTGTATGCCTCCGTGTTTGTTTACCATTTAATTATGGGCTGAAAAAATTAAAGTTATTCATTTAGGCCTGAAAGCAAAATAATCTAAGGATTAAGCAGTGTAAATGTGTGACACATACTGTATGTTCTACATGTATTGTCATCTACTAAACCACCTAGATTTTATTTTAAAATGCAAGTTGGAAATGTATAGAAAATTCTGCATAGTTATTAATTAATATATAAAGAAAATACATATTGTGTAGACTTCTAATACCCTCTCCTTTAAGCTTTTAGATAATATAAGGTAAAAAGGTGGAACAGCATAATTCTTTTTCTTTTTGGTTGCTGCTGTTGGGTTGCTTGAATTTTGGTTTGGCAGAATTTTTGTTCATGGTAAATGTAGCTGCAGTTGTCTGTTGTTCAAGAGCAAACTCTTAAGAACACAGATTTCTGCTTTTCTGTTTTAAAAATGTAAAGAGTTATGAAGTGTCATTAAATCTGCTTATGATGAATAATACATTATCTCAAGAATAATGCTTTAATTGTTGAAGACTCCAGAAAGCCTGATAGTAATAATTTTATTATAAAATGACAAAGATTTTTCTGTATAATGTTAATTTTGTCTTTGATAGAGTAATGTGGATGGCTTTTAAGAATACAGATACACATTAAGAAGAGATCTAGTCAAATAGAAAAGAAGTAATGCCTCTGAGAATCTCGGTCTTTACTTGAAAGAGGGACGGTGGTAGCTGGCTATTAGGAAAATAAATTGTTTTCATGTCAAAGTTTAAAAACAGAGCAGTTGTATTTAATTTGAATCCTGCATTTAGTGTTTTAGTTAATGTTTCCAACTAGCAGAAATATTTTGTTAAGAACCTTTACCAGTATGTTTTTCATACTTTTATTAGAGCGATTGCATCTTCCTTTACCCTAAAATTGTTTGCTTTCCAAGTAAGAGATTTGTTGTTAGGTTGCACGTAAGGCAGCGAGCCTCTTGTGTTCATTTCTGAATTTTGAATGCTTGGAATAGCAAAATATGAGAGCAGCTCATTCACAAAGGTTTTTATGTTCAGTAAAGGAAACTTTTTTAAAAAAGCATAATACTTGAAAAATGCATGTTTTCTTTTATCTAGTGAATCAAACAATCCTTTTTAATACAAAGAAGTAGACACTAAAGTGTGAAGGGTTAATGGTGGTCCTTTTTTTTCCCCTTGAATTGTTTTGACAACACTTTTCAAAGTGTGACATTCCAAGCCCCCCTGCAATACAATGTAATATTACTGTAATTACACAGGTCATTACATTTTAAATAGAGAACAATAAAATGCTTATCGGTACTGAAAAAGAACAGGTGTTCTTGCCCTTCTTTTGGTATTTATGCTAATTGTTTTTCATCTTCTTCAGAAATATTTATGGCTAGCATGTTAAGATTTCGGCATCAGTACGACAGTATTAATTCTGTGCTAATGGTTGAGGTTTAATGTCTGCAATATGGATTATGGTATTAATATCTACCAGCTAGTTTAATAATGTAGCTATAACTTAATATGTCAGCACGTGAGCGCTCTATGATACTTAGCATTCAGTGATGTGCGTTATTCACTCTATCTCTTTTTTTTTTTTTTAATGGACATGTTTTTAATAAAGTTTCTGGAATTATGTGGAAACATGGTATTCGATAAGAATTGATGTGTCTGAGGCATAAATCAGTTGGAACATACAATATGAAACTTCTGAATGCTTAAATAACTGGATTGCTAATTTTGCATCAGAACGAATCAGGATTGGTAGTGCACAATGGTAAATAGTTTGGATTCTGTTTAATTTCTTTTCCACAAAGAATCTGAATGTCAGATGATTTGATTTCATTTTAGGGAAAATACAGCATTGGCTGGCCAGCCAGCTTCTCTCTGAAGGGGCTATGAAAAACAGTTATAGCAAAGTTTCATGTTTCTGGGAGCTTGCAAAACAATATAATGCAGTACTGTTACTTGAGTGTACAGGATAATTGCAGTACTGCACTTCATTAAAAATAATATTTGCTTTGGAAAGTGAACATTTTAATAGGTGCACCCGTGGCTGATCTCTACTTGAAAAATTACAGTAAATGCCTTTCCAGGTTTTGAATGCATTCATACATTAACTGGGGTTGGATTTTTTTTCTATTCTTTTCTCTTGGGTTTTTTTTTTTTTAATTTTGCTTTTTGTTTTCTTGAAACACACAAATGTACGTAGTTTAGTCAGTTAAAAAAAATATGGTGCAGCTATCACTGACGGTTATAAATCAGAGTTCAGGTAAAAAAAAAAGTTTCACATTTGTCAGACTTTCATGACTGGGTCTCAAAATCAGATTAAAAATGCCTTGTAGAGAAAGGACAGCTGCAGATTTTTGGGGTGGACGTGAGTTTCTGTGCCATGACTAAAACTCTGAAGACCTTTTCCCAGCTGTCTGGGAGTTATGTGGAAGTTGGATTATTGGCAGTTAAGCATGAGACAACCTGGATTTAGCAAATGCTCTCCTACACAGGAAGTAGATGACATTATATTGGGGGAAGGGAGGAGATTCTTGTGCAGACATAGGAGCAGGCAAGAAGTAATATGCTCCTTCACCCTATCCTCTCACCCCTCCCAACTTCACCCTATCCTCTCCTCCCGCCATGCCCTCCCATGTGTTTGCAATTATATAATATATAGGGTAAGTGTGTGTAAATATTTTTAATGATTTGTAAGTGAAATAGGGTCTTATCACCCCTGCACTATATTTGTTGTGAGAACTCTTGTTTCGTGGTGCTTGTAGGGGGTAGGGAGAAGTGTAGAGTTCTGTGTGTTTCTTTAGGTACTGAATTACTGTAAATATGCAAGTAAGCTTTAAACTTGGATTCATAATTGGGCACATTTGTGAAGGAAATGGTTAATTTTACAACCAAAAGCAAACTTGCACCTCGACAGGTCTGCTGAAAGAAATGTGCCACAGTCATTTGCTGGCAAGCAGCACAGGGTCATAAATCCACAGGGTTTATTTACAGCCTATAACACTTATGAATGTTAAGATATTTGACGCCACGCTGGCCTTATAATATCCAAGGTCCACAGACACTGGCAGTGGGTCAAATTTCTTTCACTAATTATAATCAATGAGAGATGGGGGTGGAAATCATGAAAACCCCAAAACGCTAAGAATATTACACTCCTCCTCCTAACTGCAGGTTTATGTTTTTGCTTTTTACGTAGGATATAGTTAAGTTTATAATTAATACTTGTAGTGCAGAAAAATTCCGAGAGCAATTCTAAACAATGTGGAGAGCCAAATTTTTTTTTAAGTTACTACAGCTTGCATCCTTTATGAACACACTGAGTGTATTGTGTAGTGTATCTAGATACCAACCCAACAAAATATTTCCCAGAATACTTAAAGAAACCTGATACCTGGAACTGCCCTTTAATTTATTGATGTACCACTGAGCTGGAAAAAGAAAAATCACATGCCAGGATTAATGCACACAAGTTAAATGCATCTTGGAAATATGTATTATTAGCTTGATTTTTAAAAAAAAAAGATGTTTGGATAGGACTTCAGTAAAAAGCTCCATTATATGAAAACACACACCGAGTACAGCAGTTAACAGCTGTCGCTTAAGAACAATAGTTGAATAAAAAAGGTTTTCTGTGCTTCTAAGATGGAAAAATCTGAGTTTGCAGGGAGGAAAGTGTTAGGGAAGAGAAATGGAGGTAGTTTTGGGGAGAAGAATATGCTATCTGAGGAAGTGTAGTGAATCCAGATACCAGTGAGGGATTATTGGATGACTAAGAAAGACTGCTAACTATTACGGAGTTGAAAAACATATTTGGATGAATGACTAAAGGAGAAGTTGGGGGCAAGGGTTTGACTCTTAAGTGTCAAGGAAGCCTTGAGGGCCAGGGAAAAACATTGCTTCACTCACTAAAGCTTGTTGTTCATGGCTCACTCTTGATTAAACATGCTTTCCTAGAGAGGACAGTTACAGTATAAGTGCTTGCCTGCACATTGTGTTTGTTTTAAACCAGACAACATGATTAATAAACGATGCCTAGGTTTTAATCTAGTTTTGTTTTCTGTAGCAGTTTCTCGATTTCAGTATCCCTGTAGATTACTGTCACATCCAAGTCAAAGATAACGAGGATGTAAGCTGGGAGAGAGGGGAAGAAAAAAAATTAGAAATCTATTCTTGTCCTCCATATGTGGGTTTCTTCTACAAATCATGTAAATTGTGGTGTTGGTTTTTACATATATACACACACACACACTGCTGTCATTACACTTTCTACAGATTAAATGTGCAGGCAGTTTAGTTGAAGGCTTTATGCATTTTCCTAGTCAATGGAATGCTGTAGCTTACTAGCCTCTGGGGATAAATATGAATCCCTTAACACCACATTACCAAGATGGTGTAGTGTAGTACCTTTTGAACAGGTTATTATCAACCGTGATGGTCTTCCATTTCCCAGAATACGTCACTCCTCCCTTCACATCTAATTCCATGTTGGCAATTCAACCCATTCTGTTTTTATTCTTTTGTTTTAGGTGGGCGAAAGCCTTGACCCTTATTCTCCTTGGGGTCATAGGCAGGCAACAGTTTGGGCCAGCGCTGAATGAGTTAAGTTGCTGGCTAAAGTTTGGCTTCATGAAAATAAATTTGAGGCCTGGTAGGCATTAGCAGGGCACAGCACATTTACAGAGCTTAATTAGTACGAACTGTAATTGTTCATGGGCTGCCAGAAGGAGTAATGTTCAGGAAAAGTGGAGTCGTTCTTTTGCAGTCTTCAGTTTTAAACCGATAAATCACTTGCATATTTGTGCAGTGATTCAAATGGAGCTGAGACCTCTCCATCTCAACATGTGGTAAATTGTAAAGTCAATGAATTGCAGATGTAGGGTACAGCGAGATTCTTGAGGAAAATGCAGAATGAATGGGAAAGAGGAACGCTGTAAATATTGACTGAGAGGATAACTGGATTTCTGCTTGCTGTGCCAATTATGATGCACTAAAAACTTTAGTAATTTTGTTTTAATCAGTTTAAAGTTTCCTTAAACTAAATGCAGGGGTCCTGTTTGACTACACTTGAGGTGTTTTGTTAATACTGAATAACAATGGGATTCCTATGTAAACACACTGGACAGCTTGATTACTCCCAATTAATTCATTTGAGCAGTGTTATAGTTGTTCCTGAATGAATTAGTAAGGATGGGACACTTTACAATGACGCTGCAGCTGCTTTTTTAATGGGACATGTTGCGGTACAGAATGTCTTTGCGTTCTAGTTGGGAGGATGCTGGGAAGATTGTCGAGTTGAGTTCTGCATTTCTTATCCACCCAGAAATTCCATCAACTTCCTTGGGACTTCCTGTTGGCAGGAGCAATGCGGCATGAAACCCATAATCTGTACAGTAGAGTTCATTTTTAACTGCTTAAATGGCTAATGCTGCTTTCTGATACAGACAGAACCCTTGTATCCATCTTAAAGTTATTAATGGAAGAAGACTTGTCTGCTCTTTGCCTGATCCAGAGACCCCTCAGATCTGTGGAAAGTGTCCCACTGATTTCAACACACTTTGGATCATGCCCTAGATGCCATGACCTGACTTCAAAGTTTTACAAAAAACAGTAAAAGGATTTACAAAAAAAAAAAAAAAAAGAATGACACTTCCTATAGTGTCTGGTCGCTGATTTTTAATATTTTAGATCTGTACAAGTGTGTATATATATATATATATATATATATATATTTTATAATAACTCTTGGGGCCAGATTCTGCAATAATAGGACATCAGAAGCGTGGCCCTCACTGGTAGAAGGCTGGACTATAGGGCTTATTTTGAGGCCCCCTTCCCTGTCAATACTGCCTTTCCGGTGTGAGTAGGTGGATTTGTATGGAAGCTGTAAAAGTTAATGATTGTTCTCTGACTCACAAGCTGCTGGTTTTAGTTTGAGCAAAAAAAAAATAATGACAGTAAATGATGGAAATTATAGGAGACACGTAGGCCTTGGTGAGAGGAAAATATATTTATGTTGTTAAAATGTTTTTGCTTCTTGCTGAAGGAAGTGCAAGCAAAAGAAAAGAAGATCTGTGGATAGTGTCTCTTTGTTGTCAGATGCTTAGGGTGCTGAATTCTTTCAGGCATATGGTCAGACATTTAAATCACATTCTTAGATGCCCGTCCATGTGGATGTTAAAGATCCCATGGCAATTTTTTTTTTTTGAAATGGGTGGAAGATAATCCCTGTGTCCTGGCTAACAGTTTCCTCTGCTCAGTAAAACAGATGATTTTAATGCCCAAGGCACTGTGGGAAGTACTGTTGAATGCATAATGACTGCCATGTTTGACTACAACGTCTGCATTACCAGTGCTGCTTTGAAAGTGCTCTGGAGTGCCTAGGGTGTGAAAGGTGCTATAAAAACAAAATCCTGGTCTGCCTAGGAGTTCCACTGTGGTACTGCCGTTGCACTCTCCAAAAGAGAGGGCTCCTCAGAAAAAGGAACTAGTGCCGCGTCCGACGTTTTGGCATGTGTGAGTTTGAAATGTTAGAAGCAAATAGTGGAAAGACACCACCTCCAACTTTTAGGAGATGCTTCACTGCCACCAAAGAAAGGGCCAAGCCTGTCCAGCACCCATAGGAATCAACAGCTATCCTGCATATGGCCTTGTCTATACTAGGGACAAGTAGCTAAATCAGCTTTAAAATCCTGTCTAGTTTAAATGGGTGCAAATCCCTAATGAAAGTTAGTTTAACCCTTGCTGAAATTGGTTGAGCTGGGATTGATCACTTATATAGATAAGCAAGAGCCCCTACATTACAGATTGAATTAGATCAATTTAAAATGGATGTAGTTAAAGTGGTGCCACATTACAGGTATGGATAAGAATAGTGATGTTCAAACTTTGTGTATTGGGGACACCTTTTCCTCAGCATATCTCTGTGTGTGTCCACCCCCTTTAATTTATAAGGGTCTCTGTGCAGTCAGTTCCGTGGGGCTGGCAGTTCGTTAACCCCATATAATCACTTTGTGACCCCTAGTTGAGAACCCCGGGATAGGTTTGATGTGGAACATTGCATATATATAGCTGCATTAGTCAACTCCCAGATTCAACCAAGGATTATTGAAAGGTTGTGGCTGGTTATTTACTGGTGTAAAGAATCCTGTGAAATAATCTTAAACATATCAGAAGAATAAGATGGCAGCCAGGCTGGCTACTTTTTTGGTTGCCTTGAGCAGTAGAGGAGAGAGTCTTTTCTCCATCTGTGTCTTTGTAGAGAGGGATGAATTTATTGTTCCTGGCTGGATGCCACTTGTGCATTTTTTTGTTTTGTTCCCCTTCTTCCCAGGCCTTCCCATGTTTTTCCCCCAAAGAGAATAGAACTAAGAGATTTTTTTGTGTTTATACAAGAAATAGAGACATGCTAGAAAGAAGTCATATTCTTTATGGGAGTTAGTCAAGCACATAAGTTTTGTAATAGCCAAAATGTAACTGTATAAAGGAAAATATATTTCCCCATAAAAGATGTTTAACTGCATAAGGGTAAAATATCTTCATAATCTATAGACCAGGCCTAATTTATTTATTCACTTTTTAGGAGTTAAGTGTAATTTTTGTTTAACTTCAATTCTTTTTTTAAGAATGTGAATCTCTGTGAAAACTAGACCAAAAGTGGAATTGGATGAGCGAAAATGGAATTTGGAATTGTGACAGTTTTGTTAATATATTTGTAATGTGATTATCTGCCTGGTTACATGTGCATGTCTGTGTTTATGTATGTGATTTATATTATTCTAGTATGTGTACTTGGTTATCAGGTGTCTATCCAATTTTAATTGACATTATGAGATTCCTGTGTGGTTACCCAGTGCACAGCTTGCATTGGGGATCTACAGGGTTTGTGGGAAGAAAAGATTCGACAAGTTTCCATTAAGCTCTGAATCGGGCAATTGGAAAAGAGGAGAATGAAATGAGCTGAAAAGAGGAACAACTTGTTAGTGTTGCATTCTGTGCTTGGACGAGAAACCTCTTTTAGACAAGAGTGGTTCTCAGGCCAAGAATTTCAAACTCGCGGAGAAACCTGTCCAGAACACAAAAGTTGTTTGAACGGGGTGCAGAATTGTCACAGTAATTAGAGCAATCTCCGTTTACTGAGTGGCAGCTTTTATAAAGGACAGGGGATAAAGGGTTCAAATTCATCTTTCTCTCGCAGGGATTCACTTTTGATGAACTGCTTCTGTGTATGTGAAGGAGTGTGTGCGTGTGTGGCCACATTTTCAACTACTCATCATTAAATTGTCCTTGTTTTATATGAACCCAAGAGTTGGTTTATTTTTTTTTTTCCCCTCTACTGACAATTCCAGAGATTATGCTATTGGTATTCTAATTGGACTCATACCCTACTAGGGCGATGTGGACTAAAATTTGCCTTTGCTTTGCTTTAGGAACAAACATTTTAAAGTAAATATGCATCATTTTAGACCCCATACTGCAATTTCTGACTCTTGCAAACAGTCCCAATAGCTTTAACAGGCACTGTACAGACACAAATAGATCATGGATAGCTTATTCACCAACATGAATGTTTACCAACAAAAAGAAAAGATTAAGAGTCACTGGGTGTTAAATTAGGCCTGCTCTACGCATAAAAATTAGCTTGACCCAGCTACTTTGCCTAGGACTGTGAAAAATTTCACGCACTACTCAATGGAGTTAGGTCAACCTAATCCCCACTGTAAATGCAGCCAGACTGCTGGAGGAAGAATTCTTTGTTTCATGGAATTCTTCTATCCACCTACCTGCTGCTTCTCAGGACTTGTCTCCACTACGCCAGAGATTGATGCTGCAGAGATCGATCCACCAGCCTTTGATTTATGTGTAGATGCAATAAATCGATCTCCGAGTGCTCTCCTGTTGTCGCTGGTACTCTACCAAGATGAGCAGAGTAGCTGGTGTTGATGGGAGAGCAGCCCCTGCCGACCTTCCTGCATGCAAGATGCTATGATGAGTATGTTGACTTCAGTTAAGCTGTTTGCGTAGCTGTAAGGATGTAACAATGTAACTGTTTAAATGGTTAGCTGATAAGCCTGAGCTTATTGGTTACCATAACGATTACACACCGGCTCCCAACTTAGCTCCTAGGGAGCCAGCTGCCACCCTCTGCTGTTAGCTCTGTATCAGCTTTATGCTACAGAGCCCACAGCATATAACCATCCAACTGCTAAGAGTTTTTAATGGCTACGTGATTACCTAATTAACTGCTTTTTAACATCCCTAGTAGCAGAAGTCATATAGGATAGATCAACGGTGGGGGTTAGGAAGGACAAGGCCTCAGAGAAGAGGTTTGGCTACACTGTTGGGGGGGGGGGGATCCTTCTGTAGCTGTAGGAAGCGTCTATGCTACAGCTGTAGTTGTGCTGCGGTAGCTGCTGTCCTGTTGGGGGTCTTCCATTGTAGTTTGTAAGCCCTCCGGGGCAGAGACCTTTTTCTGATTATTTATTGTGATGTGGGTTTTGGGTGCTGTATAACTTAAATAACTCAATCTTGCCCCCTTCCTTCATCGTTTTCCCCAAATGCTCAGGTGAACTTGCACGCACAAAAACCTTTGTTCTGTGATACCGAACTGCCGACTCTAAATCCAACCTCCATCCAGGAGAGAGGAGTGGAGACGAAGGATGTTAAGAGTTGGGTAATTGAGTAAACGTGTAGTCGATGCAATTTGTATCGACTACACAATTAGTCGAGAAGGGAAGGTGCTCAGAAGGAGCTACCCCCGCTGCAGCTCTGCAGTTTAAATGTACTAAAAGCTGGGCGTATAGGCAGCCAGCTCCTACTACATTTAAACTGCAGAGCACAGCGGGGATATCTCCTGGACCCAGTGCGAGTTAGGACTGAGCCAGGCTTGGTGAGTCCCGGCTCGTGCTGAGTCCAGCAGCCTCTGTCTGTGGGGGGTCCCAGCCTCCATGGAGCTAATGTGGTGAAGCAGCCTCTGTTCAGGGCCAGCTCCAGTCACTGGACAGGGGCTGCTGCTGGAGCAGCCTCCATTAGCGGTAGCCGGGGCTGGCCGTGGACAGGGGCTGCTTCACCACAGCAGCTCCTGTCCATGGGAGGTCCTGGAGGGGGGGAGGGAGGAAGCAAGTGGCCCTGCAGAGACCGTGCTGGGGGGAGGCAGCTCTTAAGCTGGCTCCCCTCAGCACTAGCTCCTGCTCCTCCCCCCGCCCCGCCGCTGCCTCTGTTATAGAGGCAGCAAAGGGGAGGGGAAAATGTGAGTAGTCGACTAATCAACTGCTCTTTTACATCTCTAGCGGGGACTAGGGTGGGTGGGAATGAAGTGTGAACACATTCTTCCTTTCTGCTCCCAGATCTGCAGAGATTGCCAAGAAGAGATAATATGGCCCTTTCTGTGGTACAGTTTTATTTTATTTTTTTGAGATCTGGGACATCCCCAGGGAAGTTGGGGGACAAAGGGTCCTATCTTGCATGAGAAATCCCATTGAAGTTTGTGGAATTAGTCACATGACTGAGGATTGGGCTCTTAGGTATTTGATCACTATACTATATTCCAGGACATAGATCAATCAGATCACGACCTAAGTACACCTTCAGGTAGAATACTTGTAACTATGCCCAGAAATTCCTGAAATAAGACACTTTCCACTTTTCATTAGAAACTCTAAACTATGCCAAATTTTCACCAAAAAGAAACTTACTAATGTATATACCGGGGTTTTATTAAGCAAAATTGGGCCATTTTCCACTGGAAACGGACCAGTTCTGAGGTGGACCTGGACCCATTTCTTAGCAAAATCAAATTTTGTTATTTTGAGCAAAGGCAGAATTTTGCATTAAAAAGTTGTGAAAACTTGCTTATGTGTAAGCTCCCAATGTGAAAACAGCTGCTCTGTCCAACCTGTGAAAGGACAGTGCTTGTTTTTTTGTTTTTTTTGTAATGCAGCTCCTCTCAAAGTAGACATGTTCTTTGTTCACGTTTGTAGTGCTCTGCTTGTCTGTGCCTTTGGTAACATGAATCTAGAGATTTCCAAGGTAAAGTACGCAAGAAGAAGAATTTCCTTTGGAATTCCATGCAGTGATTAGGTGATTCTGGTAATTGCGTTCATTTTCTCAGCTGCTGTCATGACATGCAG
The DNA here is from genome assembly GCA_032595735.1 of Pelochelys cantorii. NCBI lineage: Eukaryota > Metazoa > Chordata > Testudines > Trionychidae > Pelochelys > Pelochelys cantorii. The sequence goes on along the minus strand of CM064333.1, from coordinate 64,282,436 downwards.
TAGAATGTATAATTACTTTTACAGACGATCTATGCTAAAAATTTTAGTCTAAAACATGCAGCCGCAGAAGCCAGTTATAATACATCGGCCAACCTGAAAGTCCTAACTCTGTGTTGGTCCAACATCAGAAACAGGGCATATATTTGAATATACCTGTTGCAGTTTATTGTTAATTTATCTATTAACATTACCTTCCTGCACCCAACCCCTTGTGTTTTATAATCTGATCATTTCTCGGTAATGGCTGTTTTCTCAGTTACATTTGTACTGTTGTAATTCTCCATCACTCAGGGTAACTTGATACCTTATATTTGGTTATCAAATAGCCTTCCCATTACTTTGGATTATTATGGTAATTTTGAACCTGTTAACAAATAACAATAGGTGCATCTCTAATCAATGCCATGGCTCCAGTTAGATACAGATGGAGGAAGCGGTTGTCTTCTATCCATAAGCCTCTTGAGATGTGGTCAGCAGAACATCGTTTGTGAGGCCCACAGAATGCTTTGATTTGATTTTTTTTTTTTACAGCTCTTTATTCAGTTGCAAGGCACGTGCTACTCAGCCTGTCAAAGCAGCCCTTGGTTGCAAGTCAGGTGGCGTTTCCGTGTAATAGAGCCACATCATCTTCAACTAGCTTGATCAGTGTTTTCCTGTTTTGGAGATTTTTTTTTTTTAAATGTATGGCAGTAAGTCATTTTAAAACATAAGATGCTTCTCTTCAGGGAAATTCATGTTGCAGGTGTGATCCTAATCCTGCAAAAACTCACACATGTTTAATTTTACTCACTTGTTCTGTTCTCCGAGCCATTCAGCATCTGCTAACTTGGGGTCAGATTTTTAAAGCTTTCACTGCATTGAAGGCCAGAAAGGACCATCACATCTTGTCTGACTACCTGTATGTCACAGGCCATTTACATTTCACCCAGAGGGCATGGAGATATACCTATCTCATAGAGCTGGGAGGGACCTTGAAAGGTCATTGAGTCCAGTCCCCTGCCTTCACAGCAGGACCAAGTACTATCTCTGACAGATTTGCCCCAGATCCCTAAATGGTCCCCTCAAGGACTGAACTCACAACTCTGGGTTTAGCAGGCTAATGCTCAAACTGCTGAGCTATCCCTCCCCCTGTCTACACTACACCATTTTTCCAGAAAAACAATACTAGCATCCACACAGCAATTGTGTTATTTTGAAAGAAAATCGAAATAAACCTCATTCCATGAAGAATAACGCCTCTTCCGAAAGACGGTGTGTGTGGACACTCCACTGCTGCTATGTCGAAATAGTACCTCACCAGGGCCATTCTAAAGTTATTCCTCTACAGTGCCGGGGCTCTAAATCGAGATAGCATGTCCACATTGGGTGAGCCTGCCTTGGACTAATTTTGAGGCTTCCCTGTAGTGTGGATGCTCTATTTCGAAATATGCTTTTCTGGAAGATATCTTGCAGTGTAGATGTACCCCCAGATACCCCTCCATTAGGCCAAAAAATATTTTTGAAAGACCAAAACTACTAGAGGAGAGAACTAGGCGTAACCAGTGCATGAGGTATCCTTGATTTCAATGGGAATTAGGAGCCCAGGTGCTTTTGAAAATCCCATTAGGTACCTATCTCCATCTTCGGATGCCTAAATACTTTGCAAACTCCCTGAAATTTTTACTACTGCTTACTCTTGTTAATGCTCCCAGCCAATACTGCTGAAGAGAGTGAATTGGATTCTGTCCTTTCTTTGTCAGTTAGCTGCATTGTTTGTTAGATTTCAATTACAGGGTGTGTCGGTTGCACCTGTACAAACCTACAGGCCTCATTAAAGGCTTAGTCTGAAGACTGTGGAGCTGCACAGGTCTAGCAGAGGCCAAAATTTGGTTTTCAGGGTCTCTTTTTACTGGGTGTGAGTAAGTATAAGAGAGAGAGAGAATCCAGCTTGATTTTTAGGTTAAAATTGCATGGCAGGCAGTTGAGGAAAGAGGAAAAGGAGAAGTTCATTTTAAGTGCATTTGAAATGGAAACAGAAAAGAAATAAACATTAGATAACTTCCTCACGTGTCTTTTTTTTTTTTTATGCAGAGTCACTCTTCAGAGTAAAACCACACAGAAATGGTGTTAAAATTTGTGACGTGATTGTTTTAATATCCTGGTTTAATCATGATCCATTTATGTATGAACCTAAAAAGAGTTGGAATGGAATGACAGTCTATTCTGACCTAAATGAGAATCAGTAGCATGAACACCAGATTTAAACTGGTATAAAGAAGACGAGAATTTGGCCAGGAACTGTTCTCATTGAGGTCAATAGCACACCTCCCTTTGGTTTGGCGGGCACAAAATCAAGTCCTTTGCCTCCTAGCTAAGTCATTTTTCCATTTCCTCAAATAAAAAGGGATTTACATTCAATCAATGGGATTCGGGCTCATTGAAAAATGTGTCCCAAGAGAACCTACTTTAGGTGGTTAAGTAGGCACAGTGAATGTTCTGGTGTTACCTCCGAAGTGAAACTTCCATTAAGCAAGGCCGATGGGTGTGTCACAAACCCCTCCCTATGTTTTACCTTGCATTACGGGTATACAAGCATACTATAAAAGGAAAGAAAATTCAAATCTGAGCCTCATAACTTTACTTTGGTTCTGTTATGCTGACTGTATAGCATCATTCAGTTTATGTATCTTCATTCATGTACCTAGAGCGGTGGCTGTATTTTCTGTAGGGGTAACTCCTTTAAAGTCCAAAAGGAATTTCATTTGGGTGAATTTATTTAAAACAATTAATTGCCAGGCTTCTAAGTGATCATATGGTCTCCATATAGTCTAAAACCCCTTTCTCTGCTGTCATCTTCTGTTTTTTGTGCTACTCTGAAAGCTCTTTAAATTAGAGACATATTAACCTGTGAAGTAAAATGTCTGTGACTTCTGAAGTGTGAAGAGCTATATTTAAAAAATAAACACCCAGTCAAATTATTCTTTAAATGAGTTTACTCTGCCCAGCCCCACCGTCTCCCTGATGTTCAGGAACTAATTTGGATGGCCTGAAATGGGGGTACAGTATTTGCTGAATAGTTTATGGAACAACATTTCAGCCTGTGGGTTGTTTGCTAACAATTTACTCTTCTTTGTGATAAGTGATTCCTTTCCTAAGTAGCACGGTATTGGTCAGGTGACTGAAACTTTTAGAACACGAGAATAATGAATAGTGGCCCCTCTTGTTTTTGCACAAATACACTTGTTTGCATGTGAATATGGGTATTCACATGAAGAATAACCATCTCCCAAACGTTTGGGTGAAATCCATCTGCTTAAATGCTAATAAATAGTGAATAATAAACACAGCAATTGTTAGGAATTGGGGAAAAAAATGTTCATTTAAAAAATCACTCTCAATATGTGACTCGCTCTAGTGATTTGGTACACGATGGGCAGATTTCTCTAGTAAGTGTTTTTAAAACTATTCTAGCCACCAAAAACAGGTTTCCACAAAGATAGCAGGGATATGTTGGAAAGCAGAAATGTTTAATAGCACTTTTAAGCAGAATTGTTCACCACAGTGAATTGGAAAATGTTGGGATGGTTTTATTTCTTGCACATGCAGGTGACTGTGTAATTTGCTATATTAGGTCCTAATCGTACTGTTTTCTTTTCCTGCAGATCTCCCACTAAAGGGAGGTTTCTGGGTGCAATAACTGCATTGTGTTACAATCCTGAGGCCCTGTCTATACTAGGTTTTATTATTATTATTTAGTACTCGACATTAATACACTGATGCAATACACCCACACTGAGGAGTTGTGAAACTGGGCTTGCAACAGTGTAATTTACTCTGGTAAATGACAGTGGTAAATTGCATTGGTTGCAGTCCCCATTTTGCCCTGGTGCAGTGTGTGTATTAGGTGTTTTGCACTATAGCCATATCCATATAACATGAGCATGCATTTCTTTAACATAGCAGTCAGTATTTTCAGATGGCTATTGGCATGCTTGGTAAGCCTTCCGAAAATCCCAATTAGGCCTCAGTCATACAACCAAGCGGTTACATAACAACACTTGTGAGAAGCTCTGGCTGATTTTCAGTGGGACTGGGTGAGGTGACCAGTGCATGGAATATCCTCTTTTATGGCCATGCCTCCACACTAGCTAATACCAATGCAGGATCAGGACTGAGAGCCTTGTAATGCAGCTGTGTGTCAGTGATGAGGTGCTTAACTGTGATAAGAAAATCCAGAATTTAGGCTGTATTAGATGATAGAGGAGGAGGGAAGAATTTGAAACGGAGTGCAAAAACTGTGTCTTAAAATAGGGAAATAAATAATTATGATCATGAAGGGATTCTGCCAATTCAAATTTGGTCCAAAATTAAAATGTATAATTTTTTTTTCAACATTTAAAAGCAGTGGAAGCATTTCTCTATGCCTGTGTTTTAGAGTTGCCATGGAAATGGATGACTTTCAGGCAGTCCTCCCATTGCAGTATTTGTGACCCCAGGCTTGTGCACTGAGGACCTGAAAAGGGAGTTGAGTTTAAACTGAAGTGAAGCTGATTTTTATTTAGTTGGCTGATAAAGAAAGCAAAAGGTAGACATCTTAAATGGTGCCAAGTATATTATATTTTTAAAACTGTTTTCTGTTTTAATAGTCTGGCTCACAATTTTTCCAAGTTTAAAAAAAAAAATTTGTATGATGTTTCCTTAAAGGTGCTTCAGTAAATGTTTTGCAAATGTCGTTAACAGAAAAATTAAAGAGTTCACCTGCATGGATCCTATCAGGAAATTTGGGGTTCTGGTGAAAAGGCTAGAAGAGGTTGAATGGGGACCCCCCAACACTGATTTTTACAGAGGAAGTGGTGACAGAAGACAGTGCCTGAATAATCATTTTTATTATGGCTCACTAAGGTGACTTTGGGGGACTTAGCCTCAGCCTTAGCTTCTCTGCTAAAGCAGACAGACTGTACTCACTGGTTTCCATTGAAACCTCTGGCACTAAATAGGTCATTTGAAGATAGTTCTTGAAGGAGGGTGGAGTGCATTACAAAGCACTGTGCTCAGAAATTTAAAACCATTAATATTTCCCCGTGAACAGGTAGCATTGTTCCCTTGGCTATTGTTTGTGGAGGCTTGATGCCCATGTGGGCAAACAGAGACTTTTGTTAGATACACAAAACCAGAATGTTTTCTGTATTGATTCCATCTGAATCCCTGATATGCTAGAAGGTAGTCCAACAAAGCCAATGTCCTCCAGCTGTAACCTAGCTTTACCATCGAAAGGTGACAAATAAGGTAGAAAAAATGTAAAGATTATAATATCCTCCTCAAACTTGCATGTTGTGTGAGGTGCATAGGCAGCTAAGTGTGGCTGGGGGCTTTCTGGCTTTAGTCCTGCTTTGATAGAGGAAACGTAACTGTATTTAGGGCATGCCTGTTTGAGACCCTCTGTGGAATACCTGCATGCCATCTGTCACTAAGCATGTTGTGTGCTCAGATTTCTGGTCACCACATTTAATAATAGTGGGGGGAGGGCGGAGGGGAAAGGGGAAGGGAACAACCACTCAGATGGAACATCATGCTTGAGGGCAAAGAATGTTCTCCCATAGCATAGTTTCCGTCACTGTCTGCCCTTCTTAAAAGAAGCATTGGGTTCAGCCATTAGGGATCAGTGTGGATCTCAGGGAGCTGAAGGAGGACAGCCACCCATACAGATGTCCAGCATGAAGAGGCTCCATGCTAATGGTCATGCTACCTGATGTCTGTTCTCCTTGGCACGAATGTGGGCCTTTGAGGTGATGTCCATGCACTGTGACTCCACCCTACTGCTAGAACGAATTCTGGGTCCTGCCCTTAGCAAGACACAGACAGCACTACAGAAGAGGCAGCTCCTCTCTTCCTCCTTTTTTTTTAATGCTGGCCCAGTCCAATCTGCTTGCAAAAGGAACTTTCTGTACAAGGTTCTTGGGGAGTGTGAGGGCCCATGCTATTTTAAACACCATCTGAGGTAATCTAATCAGTCTTGACCCCCTGCTGGGCTCCTAAGCTGTATCCAAAAATAACCCTTGGTAGCATGACACTGAACATCACATGTGACGCTTCCCCTCTGTGTTTTATAATCTTTGATAACGCAGCTCGAGTTCAATGTGCATGTGAGTGTCATCAGAAAGATTCTATAGATGTATCGGGGCCCTTCCATCAACACATGACACAACATTGCTTTCTGTATTTGTGTATCTGACATCCTTGCTGCCTTACTTTCAGTTTGGAAATGATAAAAAGCAGTGTGGACTTGCCAAATCTTGTTAAATTCCCATTCTCCAAATTTTACAAACAAGCTAAATGTTCTGTTGAAGGACATATGATTGGTAGTAGTTTTTTTTTCTTTTTTCCTCCCTCTTCCTTTTATTGCTTTAACCTACAGATGATTCAGAAGAATAACAAACCCAGAAAGGATTTTAACAGATCCATCCACAGATAAATATAGACCGTCTGGTGGTATAAAGGTTTTATTGGCATGACTTTGGGCTGGCCATGCTGTTTACAAGAGACAAATCCACCAGTAAGTCTGGGCAGACCATACTAAATGATAGCCAGTAAGATTTTTTTTTTTAAGCATCTCCAGCTTGTGAACTAGTTTTATACCACGCTTAGTAAGGGTTTTTTTTTATTTAATTTACTGTTTTATTGGAACTGGCAATGTTTTTTGTTGCCTGCTTTCTATCAATCCAAGCTGGCTTTGGTACCACGTAGACCATGGATTTTCAAACTTTTTTCCTCACGACCCAGTTGAAGAAAACTGTTAGTACCAGCAACCCAACATAATTATATCTTTTGACTAGAATGTGGGCTTTGGGGTGGGGCTAGGGATGAGGAGTTTGGGGTGCAGGAGGGAACTCTAGGTTTCAGGTGTCCCAGTGCTGGGGCAGGGGACTATAGGAAGCTGTGTCTTTAAGACAATGTCTTAACTAACTGCTCTGCCATGCTTGGCCCAGGTCCACCACCGCATAAGCACAGAACAAAAACAACCCTATCCAGCTTGTGTCTTTCTTTGCACATATTTTAGTCTGCTGAGAAATAGAAACTGAAAGCCAGAACTTTCAAGAAGCAAGAACTGGTAGTTAGGCTGGATAGACTAAAGCCATTAATTCATTTTTGAGACTGTACATGCAGGTGCAACACGTTTGTCATAAGATTTAATTGCAACTGTTGTTTTTAAATGAGAAATTTAGTATTTTGTTGATTTAAAAAAAATCTGATTTAAATTAAAAAATCTGATTTTAATTTTTTTTTAATCGTCACGTGTTTTAAACTCTGACTCCAGGAGTGACTGTAACTAATGTGATTTTAAATCCTCGCCTTTCCATGTCCCACAGTTGTGTGTGTAAGGAAGCACCTTTTTTAGAAGATTGAAACAAAAGTCCAGCAAATGGTGGCTGTTTGAATTCTGCCTGGATGATTTGATGCTAGTAGAAAATGAATGATTGTGCAGAGTTCAAGCCAGCAGGCTGAAGGTGCAGCCTAAATATGGTTTTAACTTATTGCAGAAATAAATGAACTTTATTCTATTGTTATCATGACTATGTGGCATAAATACAGTCATTTAACAATGCCATTGAGTATGTCATACCCTGTACTGAGCCTTTTTCTTAACCTGGGTGGACAGGGTGTGATCGTATTCCAGTTGTAATCAGTGAGTCTTGCCATTGATTTCAGCAGAGATTTTATGTGGGTGTGTATGTGTGGGAAGGGGAAAATAAGTCACCTTTGGAATATTCTGTACAGCTCATATTGTTGCAATGTCCTTTAGTCCTTACCACCTTTTTTTGTTTAATTTATTTCCTGAATCTAAATAAGAAGGTTTCATAAGACTGTTCCTACTAATTTTATAAGTAGCCTTAGAAATTCCATTGTGTACAAGTATCTTGGAAGGGTTTATAGATATACTGAATTTCTCTCCTCGAGCACATGGAAAGAAAGTTCGGCTTTCTGTCCCAATGAATGCTTTATCTGTCCGATCCAAAAGGAGGCTGGACCCCTGGGTATTACCTGCTTGTAGCCTGACAGCCTTTTAAATGTATTTTATATTGGCTAATCAATAGACAGTAACAATCCACTGCTCAATTTAGGCACCATTTATCTGAGGAATAAATGATAAAACCATTGTGCCTAGGTAATGAAGGAGGATATGTAAAAGTGATTATGGATGATCTGCTAAATTTTTGGCATCTCATATAAGCAGTGAGATAAATGGTCTTCTCGTAGGGCTGGTTTGGGATGGCCCTCGGTGCAATTCTGGTCTCATCGAGGCCTCTGGGAATTTTGCTATTGACTTAAGTGGGGTCAAGATACTGTCTTTTATGCTGTTGTCTCCTAAGAGGAGACCTAGATTAGATTCCCAAATCCAATTGCTCAGTTTTTTGGAAGGCTGTTAACTTGACCGTACTGATGAAGAGGTACTATGTGTGCCTTTGTGGCAATCTCTGTACCAGAGATAAAAATTTATGAGTAACATTTGATAGTCTACACTGGGAGCACTGTGTGGCATTTTGTATCAAGAAGGAGAGTTGTTTCATGGAAATGGACAGGATGGTTTGGAAACCTTTGAGTCTCTTGAGCATGGTGGTTCTTCATACCTTCTGAGTGTAGCCAGACTGAAACTCAATGTAGGATGCTGATGTCCACACGGTAGTAGTGTACAGATTTGTGATAGAGTTCTCACCTTGTCCATTTTCAGAAATAAAGCATTTGCATGATAGCATATGCCCTAAGCAGGGTGTTTCACTAGGCAATGGAGTTTGGAGCCTGATGTCTATCCTTCTAATCTCTTAGGGTGCATCTACACAGCACCCTTAGCTCGAAATAAGCTATGTAATTTGCGCTATGCAAATTGCGTAGCTTATTTTGAGTGTATTTTGAAATAGCGTATTTTGTCATTTAAATTTCGAAATAACTCACTATTCCAAAATGCTCCTTAATCCTCGTGGAACAAGGGTTACCAGGACATCAGTCTAAGCCGCCCGTTATTTCGAAATCTAGTTTGAAAGAACGGGATGCTTCAATAGACATGGGTCACGGAATAGCTACTTTGGGATACTCCCGGTATCCTGAAATAGCTCCACCGTGTAGACATACCCTTAATGAAGAGCAGGAAGAAGGAGCACTCCAAAAGACTGGAGTAGAACAATCTTTGTCTAATTGCCTTCTAGGATCTGAACTACAGAGATACGGCAAAGGAGCTTCCAGGACACACTCAGTTACAAGGATGTGTTCTTGGCCTCAAGGTTTCACACTGGTTATTGGGGACGTCTGCAGCTTATTAAATGGAAAAACAAACAAACAGTCTCCTCTATCAGCTCCTGCCCCTTGCATAAACTCTGCTGTATTCTACCCCAGCCTGTGGCAAATACATCATTGACACCGCTTCTTGTGTGTGCCAAAATGTCAACCTGACACTCATGTCCCATCCCTGGAGCTGTGCCCATACTATGATATACTTTCAAGTGGAGGGGAAGCCTCTGTTGAGGGAGAAGCTTATAAAGCTGAACAGATCTGGGGCTTTCTTTCAGGCCAGAGTGAAAATCTTTCTCAGTGTGTTTCAGCGGGTGCTGGTTCTTCCTTGTGTCGTGTTCGTTGTCTGTCTGGATGCAGGTGGCTAAAAGGTGTTTCTCTTTGGGCTCTTGCATCTGCTCAGCTTTTGTTGCTTTTATTTGTCTCTGCTGTTCAGCCTCATGCTGTTAGTGGAACAGGCTTCATGTAACTTATAAATACATATTTATTACTTTAAGTGATGACTGAGAGGGAGGGCATTTCCTGGCTGTCAGTGACTGGCTGGAAGAGGTCAAATCCTTGTGTGGTTAGGTGTCAGGACCAAAAAAGATATTACCAAACCCAAAAGTCATTATTACCCCTGCCCTGCCTCCCAGCTCCTCTGGAGACCTGGCCCTCATTCGCTCACCATCTCAGCGGAAATTAAGCAAATTTATAAGAATTTTCAAAGGGAATGAAAAGGATGGGAGCGTAGTATACATACGGGCAACCTTCCCATCTTATAAACCCTCCCACGACACTTAACTCATGCAACCAGTCCTGTAGACTTCAGTGGGACTTGTCATCTGCAGAATGGTTACAAGATTGGATCTTAAGTCTCTTGTCGTCTTGTCCTCTTCCATGCTGAGTTCTGAGGGGCTGTGTGGCCCAGTGAGCAGAGCGACTGGGAGTTAGGGGACAACGGGAGGGATGTTGTTTAGGGCAAATTTTTCAGAAGCGTGAACAGGTGCAAACAGCCCAGTGATGGGCTCAAGTAGAGGTTGATGGCCCTGTGGATTTTTCGGAGCTGGTATTTGGCAGCATCTATGTTGTCTCAGCTGCACAAGTATCCCAATGGGGTGAGTGTGGAGGTGTGGTTTGTGGGATGGGTACCCAGGTGGTATGTTCAGAAGGGGCCGGTGAAGAGGGGCATTCGGGGCAGCTCCTGATGTTTACAATTGAAGTAGTTTAGAGGTGTGATGGGAAAGGAAATACATCATGGCTAAATATTATTAATCTCTAGGTTGTAAACTCCTTGAGCCAGATTCCCAATGGGGCAATGCTGATTTTTCACCAGTGAAGTAGCATGCCCCTCATCTCTAATTTGTCTGTTCAGTGTTACGTAGAGCTACAGTGCTACAGAGTAATAAATAACAGAAGTTTGTTTAAAGTGAAAATTAAAGGAAAATACATACCTGGGGCAAAGCAGAGTGAAGGTGTTTGAAAAGTTAAATTGTCCTGCGTGTTGCCTTAGATAACAGTTTTCTGCTCACTGTAATGATCACTTCCTACAAATTAAAGACAAGTACAGTTACCAGCAGGGAAGGAGCAGGTCTCAATTTTCCATTAGTCCAGCAGCTCACCAGTTGGCTTGTGCTCCCCTCCCACTTTTGATAGAGATCAACACACGAGGTGGGATACGTGTCGCTTTAAGAATAATAATAAAAAAATCTTCGCTGTCCCTTTCCAGAGCCACAGTGACCCTGGCTGATAAGGTTTTTATAGCGTTGTCTACCGGGCTCTGAGAAATCTTGTTTATACCGTATTATCAAGATCAGGCAAATTTCAGTGTTAAACCAGATTTTTGCCTAATTGTGTTTTTTACATAGTTAACTTGCAGAAGCAGCATGAGAAAAGTGCCCTTCATTTTGAGCTAGCAAGCTAGATTTTCCAAGACAGAGTGACAGTAGTTGATGTACATCCCTTTGCTGGCTGGTGAAAAAGTATGTGATTTGGGGGACTCCAGGTTAGAAGCGATTGCCTTCCATCTTAGAAAAGAATTTTAAAAACCAAGTATATGATTGCATCCTCTTGGCTATCTTTATTATTAACCAAGGTTTATGACTCTTGTCAAACACCACTAAATGCCTCCTCTGTAGATAATCTTGTGGCTTTGTGTGGAGGAAGGGAAATGAGTAACGCATGTTCTGGGTGTGGGAGTAGAATCACCTAGTCTATGATGGTCATGTTCATTTTACTCTTAAAGCTTCTCTCACAGAACCAGAGATTTTGAAAGGCAAATTAAGCATGTGAAAGGTAATTGGAGAAGTAATAGTCCCAGCCTCCTGTTTTCTTGTCTCCAAAATGATGAATAAGCTTCTGTGAGCTGCCTACAAATATTTGGAAGCTGATGGTGTGGCCTAGCGCGGTGGTTTTCAAACTAGGAGTTGCGGCCCAGTAGAGGGTCGTGGAATATTGGGGGCTGGATTTCATTGCTCCAGGGGGGATCAGGTGATCAGTGGGGGTGCAAAGGCAGCTACCTGCCTGTCCTGGCACCGCAGACTGCGCCCCAGAAGAGGCCAGCTGCAGGCCTGGCTCCTAGGTGGGTCTGTGGTGTCAGGAGAGGCAGGAAACCTGCCTTAGCAACCCTGCTGCACCACTGACCGGGAGCCACTCAAGGTAAGCCCCTTCTGCTCCAGCCCCCCCCCCCCCAACTGGAGCCGCCTTCTACACCCCAAAGCTCTCATCCTCAACCCCACCCTGGAGCCCACACTCCAGACAAATTGTGTTGGGTCATGGATTCCAACAATTTTCTTCAGTTGGGTCATGAGAAAAAAGTTTGAAAACCCCTATTTTAGTGGAAGCCCTGGAAATTGGGGCTTCTGGCTGCCTCTTCTACCATATGTAATTTTCTAAAGTGGCCACTGATTCTGGGAGGCTCAGCTTTTGGGTGTTCGCCATGAGATATCAAAGGCACTGACTGACCCCTTGCGGGTCTGACTGAATTCAGCGGGTCTAAAAGAAGTCAGCAGGTCTGAAAAATCTGGCTCGTTGAGAGCCTAACATCAGTGGTAACTTTATAACATTTAATACTTAAAATCTCTCTGCGAGTCAGTGTTTATATCTGCAAAATGGGGGTAATTTTACGTACCTCCCAGGGCTCCTGGGCTTTGTGAGTAGTTTTTCAAATTTCACTTTGAGCTTCTTGGATGAATGGTGCTTTGGAAGTACTAAGTAGTTTTTTGTTGCATTGAGGTAAAGAACAGCAGACACAATCCTGGAATTATTTGCTGCTAGTGTCAATGCAACCAAATGCAAGAATATTTTATGCTGTCTGCCTATAGGCTCCTTTTACAGGAGTATTTGCCAGCTTCTCGCTAGAGGACAGAACAGTTTTGTGTCAATCGAGTTTACGCTTTTTTCAGAAAGTATTGTTGATGACTGAAATTGAAGAATTGCAAGCCCAATTCATCTTTGTGAACAGAGAGCACCGGGTGTGAGCCATGCTGACTGGGACCAGACATTGACATACGGGCCGTCATCAAACTAATTGTTGTTTGAATTACCTGTTATGATCCGATGACAAATCTGCTTCGCTCCTGCCACTGGAGCAGAAAATGTAGCTTGAATTGGCGTGATGTTAGCAAGTGTAAACTGTACTTCAACAAGATGGATAAACCCAATTATGGGGCAGACCTGTAGAGAGAAAATCCATTTAAATCTCGTAATGTTAAGCAGAGCTGTGTTTAATTCATTTGGACCAATTTGGGGATGATGTATGAGTGTTGGCAAACATTAGTCAAAAGGGGAACAGCCGGGGAAAAAGAGATGCAGTACTCAGCGAGGATGGCAGAGGAGTGCAGTGCCGAGTCACTGGCTCACGCTAATGGCTGTGGAAGGGTACAATGACAAAAAGATGTACTAACTGCTATTACGAGAACAGCACTGTGTAAATGAACCAATAAGAGAAACATATGGAACAGAAAGAGGGGGGTAGTGTTTTTCTTAAAACTACTGATCTTTCAGATCGATAAGGAAATATATATATAAAAACCCACAATTTGTTGTGGTTTTCACTGACTCTGTTGCAGTGGGCTTGGAGGGAAAAAAAATCTCACCAAAGGATTTTTTTTTTTTAAACAAGAAAGTAGGACGTTTGAGAGCGTCAGTGCAGGTTTTTTTTTTTCTAATGGAATGTAGCTCTAAGGAAACCATCAGTTCACGGGTTGTGTGATTATGTGTTTTAACTGTTCAGCCAGAACCTCTCCATTTAGAGCTGCCCTAATTCAATACAAAAAAACCAGAATGCAGTGCTTTATGGTCGGGGGCTGACATACTTCAGAGGGCCCTGGTATTGTCCAGTAATGGCCCTCCATGCTGCTGTTTATTATATACTAGTTGAATGCTCAAAATGTGCTATGAGGTGCGCAAATACCGATGAAGACTTGGTCCTTACCCCAACAGACCTACACTCTCCAAAAAATTGCAGCTTCAAGGTTGGGCATCTGATGGGCCAGAACTGGGAGGGTTCATATGAGCTAGCTCAATTCTAACCTTCCTGAGCTTTGGATACAATGAGCCCAGATGCACCTTTAGATGCAGTGTTTACAAAATGATCTTCTGGTCTGTCCAAAAATTTGAGGCTTTCCTATAAAGCTTTTTTTAAAATTAAGGTTGATTCATTTTTATTCTGTAATTGGTTCTACTTTCTTGAGAACACTTGCATGGATAAACACCCAAATCAAGGAAGGGGCGCATCAAGGCTGGCCGCACTGTTTTGCGGTCAGGAAGTCCTTCTAGTTTTTTCGTACTTGTGGATGCCACTCAGCTGGAGATAATGAGTAGCAAGTTTCCCTGTAAAGCTGGATTATCTGAGGTCATGGGTGTGATCTCATGTACTGTGTACAGGGCTGTAACATCAGTGTAGTGATTTCCTGTACTCATAAATCTGTTTGTCAGCAGTAAAAGGAATAGCAAGAATGGTAAATTGGGTTGTTTTAGGGGGAGAAGAGGTGGTCAGGATTTGCGTTTGGGTCTCATCCACATCGTGGTGCATATGAATTTTGGGCTGGTGATAATCATGCTAAGCTATGTCAGATCTAGGATTTAAAAACCCCGTGTTCTAATTGAGATTTTTAAAAACAGTTCCTTACCTCTGCTGGAGACCCAGTGTGGATAGGGCTTTGCTATCTGTAACAGCTCAAAAGGAAGCTGTTCACCTTTCAAGAAGGCAAATAGTTGTTGCTCTCTCATCCTGGTCTGAGTAGGTACATGCTTGCTCCAATAAAAGACCCATGGCTGGCCCACGTCAACTGTATTGAGCTGTGGGGCTAAGAGTTGCAGGGTAGGTGTTGGGGCTTGAGCTGGCACCCTGGCCCTGAAGTCCTCTCCAATAGGAGTCTCAGGGTACGTCTACACTAGCCCCCTAGTTCGAACTAGGGAGACTAATGAGGGTGACCAAAATTGCTAATGAAGCACGGGATTTAAATATCCCACGCTTGATTTAGCATATTCCCGGCCGGTTGCCATTTTGGAAACTGACTAGCTCGAAGTAACTGCCCGCATCTACATGTAGCAGAGAAGTGGGATTCCGAGATAAAGCCCTTAGTTCGAATTAACTGTTACTCATCGTGGAATGAGGTTTCTCGCTTCTCTGCCGCGTGTAGACAAGGGCAGTTACTGTGGGCTAGTCAGTTTCCAAAATGGCGACCGGCCAGGAATATGCTATTCAAGCGCGGGATTTGTTTCATTAGAAATTTCAGTTGCCCTCATTAGCCTCCCTAGTTCGAACTAGGGGGCTAGTGTAGACGTACCCTCGGAGTATCCTCTGAGCCAGAACGTCTACACTGCAATTTTTAGCCTTGCCGCCCAAGCCCTGAAGCAGCTGATCTAGGCTCTGAGACATGGGACTGGTGCTTGTTTACCGAGGTAGTTATATCCACTGAGGCCACATGAACTTTCAGGGCATATTACAAGGCTTATCTGAGATGGTGGTAGTGGGGGGGGGGGAGAGCTGTAGTTGGGAGTTTGAATTGGTGCAATGAGATTGTGCTGCACGTATTTGGGAAGGCTTGATCTATGCACAGAACTTGTATGTAAATAGCTACTTCAGTTAGGGGTGTGATTTTTTTTTTAACCGATGTACTTATACCTGTATAACCCTTAGTATGGACAGAGTTATGCCATGACAAAGAATCTTCGTACTGGCATATCTTATTTGCTATACTGTATGTGAGTAAACTCTACAACTTTTACAATGGTTATAATTATGTCCCACACTAAATGATATGTGTGTGTGTTATTCCAAGAAACTCTGTGGAATTAAAAGAGAAACCACTTGTGTGTGTAGACAAGCACACAAGGCCTGCTTGTGAGTGTGTGTTTGCGTGAGAGAGAATATAAATGGAGGTTTGTATATCTATAGACATATCTATAAATGTCTTAAAATTATGTAAAAAATGCATTGACCTTCAAACAAGCAGTGAGCCCTATAGCAGAATTTAAATAGATTAAAAAACAAAATACAGTTTTAAGATCTAGATGAATTTTCCCTGCAACACACATTTCTACAGTCAAAATTCCCTCTGCCTCTCCTATTTGAGATCAGGGGTGACAACTAAACCTCTTGGGACCCCATGGTAGCTACTTTTACTTTGTCAGCACTTCCTCTTCTAAAACCTGTTCTGAGAATAACCAAATATTCAGATTTAGCAACTGCGTTTCCTGCTGGTAACTTTATCTCCTACAATGTCTGCCTTTCAGAATGTGTTTGGATTGCTTTTTTTTAAAAAAAAAAAAATTCCCTTTCACTTTGTCGTAAAACTAGCTTGCCAGCTGCTATGCTTTTGGAATTGCTTAATAATGTTTTTATTAAAAAAAGTTTTTAACACTACAACTAAAAAAAAAAAAGCAATAAAGAAAAAGCCTTCCAACGTACAAACATGTTCATGTGCAACATTGGAACACATGTTTATACTTAATGAAAAGGTCACTGTTTATTTAATAAGGTGACTATCTACTCAACTCCAGATGTTGACAAAAGACTCTGTATTATTAAGTCGGAGAGTATGGGTGCTCTCGTGTGTGTTACAAGAATGTTCTACATCCAGTGGTTGTCCCTCTAGAAAACCGTTTAATTGAGAAGTTGCTTAGACATAATATACTTACTTGAAAAGGGAGGAAAGAGATTCTGGTCATCAGGCCTGAGTCAAAAAGTTTACTGCCTCCACCAACTTTTTGTGTGATCTTCAGGCAAATTATGTAACCTCTCTGTACTTCAATTTGTTCATCAATAAAATGGGCAAAACAATACTTACCCTTCTTCAGCTGAGTGTGTGAAGCTAAAGTCCTTCAATGTCAGTGAAGTATATTGACAACCCAGAGTTAGAATTGCAAAGTTTTTTTTGATTAATTAAATAAGAATTTTCCTAAAGATGATACTTCTTTTTTTTACTTAAAACCAATCTGCTTTGCTTACAAATGCAGATCTGTGAGGTAACTTACTGTGTCTCAGATTATATCATCTGTTTGACAAAATGCCAACTTCAGATTCGATTTTTTGATTTTTCTTTTTTGTCCCAGCAAATGATGATTATACCTGCGATCGTTAACATAATATTGTTTTAATTATGATGTCTTCTTTTCACATCCTCACAACCTTCTGGAATATCCACTATTAAAGCTACTATTTTCAGGTTTTTTTTCTCACAAATGTCAGAATAGTGGATGGACCATACATTTTCCTCATTCTTAAGAGGGAGGAGATTCAAAGGGTGTTTTTTTTGCAATAGAGGTTGTGTGGCATTGTTTGATGCAGAGGAAAAAAATAAAAGAAATTGAATTTTTGAAATAGAAAATTATTTCTGAGCATGTTCCATAGGGATTTGCTCAAACTTTTACCAGGGCCTAGTCAAATCTTAATTTGTTAGGCTATGGTTCTCTAAGTTACTGTAGGGATCTGCTCAGGCGGTATAATTTTAGTCTTGTTTTTATTTAAAAAGGTTTCACTCTAAACAGATGTGCTGCCTCCTTGTTAACTTGCCTTGCAATGGCAACCAGAAGGGTGGAAGTTCACTTGAAGGAGGTGCTAACTTCAAAGTTTAAGTTGTGAGGGGAGGTTGATGGTATTTTTTTTCTTTCATCTTAATTTAAAAAAATGCAAAGGTTGTTTGTGCATGATATTTTCTCTCTGTTATTTCAAGAGAAATGAAACTGTTTGCTGTAAAAAATGCATATAAAAAAATATTAGATGTGTAAAGATACCAAGTTAGGGTCTTCTGTGTGCACTCATCACCTATGCATTTAATACTTCGTAGGTATTTTTGCATTTAATTGTGTGTTAAAGCACTTTGTACATACACTTCTTTGTGGTTAGATATAGTGATTAAAGTATCTGTTTATATTGTTTTTCCTTCAACGATTATGCAAAATGCTGTGGTTTGTGTGTGTGGAGGGAAACCAATGAAATTGGTTTGCTGTCAAAAACCGCATGCAAAGTATGTACGGTTTTGATTTCTGCTTTAGTGGTTCAGTTATCATTGTTATTTACAGTGAGAGTGGCTTTTTATCTCAACATTTGCGTTCTTTAGTTTAGTTTCCGGTTATGTTCTTGGTTTGTGGGTTTTTTTGCCAAAACCAAATACAGCTCCTAATTCTGTTGCTTATTTGTACCCCATCCCTTTTTGTAAAGTGGGAGTTCAACATTTAACTTTGGTTGCAGTGATATGTGGCTCAAGTGGACATAAATGAGAATAAAGAGGAAAGAGTAAACTGATTATAATAGAGTAAATTTTAAGATGGGAAAAATGCCCTGCTCGAGAGTAGGGTCTGCTAGACTATGAAATAAATCTCTTGTGGAAAATGATGGAAGCCTATCACTTGTGAAATGTTAAAATAGTCTGAGGGAGAAGCATTGGAGAATAACTGTAGGGTAAAAAAGCATATCCTTGAGAATGATATGGCTGGAATGTCTCAATAGATCCCTGTAAGGCCTTGGTGTTTAAACATTTGGCTAATTTTAAGCATGTGGGGAGACTTATTGAAGTCAATGGACTGCTCTAGCATTAAAAGTTAGGCTTGTGCTCAATCACGGAGTAATTTTTGTGAAATATTAAAACTAACTCCTGTTTGGCTAGCGAAATACAAAAGGATTTATTCTTTAGTTTCCTGGAGGCCGGATTCTGTCACCATTACTCAGTTACTGGAGTAATACCTGGTTCTGTATCGACAACTTCAAGCATGACAAAATGAGTTGTGAGCCCAAGAAACTATGATGCTGGCTTTAAAAATTAAATTTTTAAAAAAAATAATAAATGTGGTGTTCTTTGTATCTGCCTCCTTGTGTTAGTGCCTGTAGGGCGGGATGGGCAATAGGCATCCCCTGAGTGGCATGCAGTTCACTAGGGATAAACCCTGGCAGGCCACCAGACTCTTTATTTACCTGAGCATGTTCAGGTATGGCTGCTCACAGCTCCCATTGGTTGCAGTTTGCTGTTCCTGGACAATGGGAGCTTGAGGAAGTGGAGTGGTGACCTGTGTCAAGCCTGCGGGCCGGTTATTGTCCACCCCCGCTTTAAGGCTTGCTTTGCAACCATGACGGCTACATCATAACTTTAAAAAAAATGTATGTAAAACCCAAAATTCTCCTATCGTAACATGGCTCCAGGAGCTGGTGCTCTAAGAAACACACCAAATAGTGGGAGACTTGTGATAGAATTTGTGAGAGATGGTGACAGTCAACTGCAGTAGTCACCAACCAGTAGATAGGGATCTACTGGTAGATCTTGGAACCTGTGACAGGTGATTCTGACAGGTTTGGCCAGGAGTCTATCAAGTGCTGGCACTTTATCTGCCCCTCTCACCACTGCCGTGGTGCTCCTGCCCTCTTCCATGGAGTTGTCCCTCACCCCTGGGAGCCTCCTGCTTGCTTTTCAGGGCACAGGAAGAAGAGGAAGGGGGGTGCTGATGTCAAGGTGCCCTTCCCTCCACCCTGTACCCCATCTCCATAGAGCAGAAGGGGGCAGGGATGGAGAGAGTTTGTTGGCTGCTTTGGGAGTGCTGCAGGGCCAGTGTATGGGGTGAGCCTACCTTAGCTTCCTGCATCACCACCCAGAAGGCACTTATTGTAAGCGGTGCCCAGCTGGACTTCGCATTCTGAACCCCCGCCCCAGTCCTGAACCTCTCCTGCACTCCAAACCCCTGCCCCCAGCCTGATAAAAGCAAGTGAAAATGGGGGGAGGGAGGATGGAGTGAGCAGGAGCGGAGCCTCAGAGAAGGGGTGAAGGTCTACTGTCTAGCCCCATCTAAGTCCAGCACTATTCTACCTAAAACGTGAAAGAATTTGGCCTTGATGTATTCATTTTTTCATTCACCTTTCTCCTCTTCTCTGCAATTTGGGCTCTCTTTTTGTCCTTGTCCGCCTGTCATGTTTGAAAGACATGGCTTCAGATGTGTGACTTTAGTTTCTTCAGACCTCAGCACCATTGTTGTATTAATTAAAACTAAAGCTATGACTGTGTCGTGGATGAGCTTTGGTGAAATACTAATTATATTTACTCTGCACTACTTTTACCTCCATATACAACTGTAAACATTGTTCGCTTGAATGTTTCTGCCATTCTTCGCTAGCTTTATTTTATTGACATAACTTTCTTGAAATGTGTATTCTCATTAAGCTTCTTGATCTAGGGAAGATTTGTTGTTATTGTTTTTTTAATTTCAGCATGAAATTAAATCTAGTCTTCCAAAAATGGACCAAATTCTGCCTTCCAATAAGCTGGTCTGATCCAGGCGGCCTCTGTGGAGGGGTTGGAGTGGAAGAGGCTACACAGTGACATAATTTATCTCCCTGGGGAGGGAAAACAAAAGACTACAGAGAAAACGAGCCATGGAATCATTCAACTTATTGATGGGCATGAAATTAGCGGCAGTGAGAAGAGGAGTGTGTTGCCAGTTACACTATTTTGCTACATGCCTGTTTCTTTTGTTAGCAAGAAATTCTGTTACTTGAAGACTTTATTTTCATTTCACAGCTCTCCCCGCAAGACCATCGGCTGCTTGTGCGGTAGTATTTCATTCAGTAACGTGGGAGCATAGTTCATAGGCATAGTAAACACCCGGAAATGATTTGCCCCAGTTAACCTTTGTATATCTCAGACAGACACACAAAATTTGCTGGGGAAATACTGCTGCCATCTTCTATCAAATGTAGAAATGACCCCCAAATGTTGCCACTGCTAGAAGCCCAGGATAAGTAAGTTTCACTCTTGGGTCAGTTGTGTCTTTTCTGTAGCTTATAATGTCACAGCTTTGACAGCCTGACGTTTCATAACTGTGGGGGCTAGAAATTAGAGCTTTATTCCACTGGGAAGCGAGATCCCTCCCATCCCAAAGGAATGCACTTCACTGAATTCTAGCTTTGGAAGGCCTTGAGATATCAAACTCTAAAATGCCCTTGCTTTAATGTGCAGAGGGGATATTTTATGGTGTTAATGTTTGTATGATAGCCTCTGATCTTTGCCCAGTGGGATGCGAGGTAACTGGAGCATGGCTTGTATTTGGAGGGATTGGAAGAAGTCCCCCTGAAAACTTTAATAACTTTCCAGAATATGCCTAGAATGCTTTTTCTGCAACATGTAGCATAGACAAAATACAAAGGAGAGAGGCAGCATGAACTGAAGAGTTCTGAGTCTTCCATTGATCTTGGCCAAATTGTGCCCTTCCTCTGCTGGCTTGTCTATTTAGATCTTCAGAGCAGGGTCTGGGTCTTTCTCTTACTTTGAGGTTTTTACCTCAACTAGCACAATGGGGCTGTGATCCTGGTGGTGTCTCTAGGCCAAGATGAGCAAAATATAGCCTGTGGGCCACATCCGGTCCCCAAACATTCGGATCTGGCAGTCCTTTGGGCCGCCAATGTCCCATGGCCCAGCTGGACCCTTGAGTAGGCTCCCTGTCTGCTGCCAGTATCCCCTCTAATTTTTTCAATCCATGTGCGGAATAAATTTTGTTATGTGCACAGAAGCATATGTGGATAAGAACATAAGAACGGCCGTACTGGGTCAGACCAAAGGTCCATCTAGCCCAGTAGCCTGTCTGCCGACAGTGGCCAGCACCAGGTGCCCCAGAGAGGGTGGACCGAAGACAATGATCAAGCAATTTGTCTCCTGCCATCCCTCTCCAGCCTCTGACAAACAGAGGCCAAGGACACCATTTTATCCCCTGGCTAATAGCCTTTTATGGACCTAACCTCCATGAAATTATCTAGCTTCTCTTTAAACTCTGTTATAGTCCTAGCCTTCACAGCCTCTTCTGGCAAGGAGTTCCACAGGTTGACTACACGCTGTGTGAAGAAGAACTTTCTTTTATTAGTTTTAAACCTGTTACCCATTAACTTCATTTGGTGTTCTCTAGTTCTTCTATTATGGGAACTAATAAATAACTTTTCTTTATTTGCCCTCTCCACACCACTCATGATTTTATATACCTCTATCATATCCCCCCTCAGTCTCCTCTTTTCTAAACTGAAAAGTCCCAGTTGTTTTAACCTTTCTTCATATGGGACCTGTTCCAAACCCCTAA
Organism: Pelochelys cantorii; assembly: GCA_032595735.1. NCBI lineage: Eukaryota > Metazoa > Chordata > Testudines > Trionychidae > Pelochelys > Pelochelys cantorii. Next base: position 64,260,641 of record CM064333.1, on the reverse strand, counting down.
TCATTGTAGTTGCCCTTTTCTGAACCCTTTCCAAGGCCAAAATATCTTTTTTGAGGTGAGGAGACCACATCTGTACACAGTATTCAAGTTGTGGGCGTACCATAGTTTTATACAGGGGCAGTAAGATATTCTGTGTCTTATTTTCTATCCCTTTCTTAATAATTCCTTGCATCCTATTTGCCTTTTTCACCGCCGCTGCACACTGTGTGGAAGTTTTCAGGGAACTATCCACGATAACTCCAAGATCTCTTTCCTGATTTGTCATAGCCAAATTAGCCCCCATCATACTGTACGTATAGTTGGGGTTATTTTCCCAATGTGCATTACTTTACACTTATCCACATTAAATTTCATTTGCCATTTTGTTGCCCAATCACTCAGTTTGGCGAGATCTTTTTGGAGTCCCTCACAACCCCTCCTGTACCCTTACCTCTGGTTACAACTCTTTCCCAGACCTTGCATCCCTCCCCCACCCTTGCCCGGGTAAAAACCCCATTCCTTCACCCAACCTCCATCCCAGACCTCTCCCCACCTCCATTAATACCATAGTAAAGTGGTATTAACCCTTGAGCACTTACCAAATTCTTGGAGTGACCCCCCCCCCTTATCAAAAATTATTGTCCACCCCAGTCTAGGGATGTACAGGACTAGTTGCTCCCGCCCCCTCCCTCCCCCCCCCCCCCCCGCAGCCTCTATCAGATAGAGGCAGCAAGGAAGGGGGACAAGAAGGGGGTACTTAAAGGCAGCAGCACTGCACGGAGCCCAGGGTCAGCTGGAGAGTCCCCAGCTGATCCCGGGCTCCAAGCCGCTTTGGCTCCGCACGGCATTTCAAAGCAGCAGCGCTGCTTGGAGCCCGGGATTAGCTGGGGACTCCCCAGCTGACCCCGGGCTCCGTGCAGAGTGTCAGCTTTGAAATGTACAAGAGTCTACAGTGGGGGCTCTTGTGCATTTCGAAGTGGAAGCATCCGCATGGAGCCCAGAGTCAGCGGGACTTCCCGCTGGCCCTGGGTTCCACGTGGCATTCCAACTTTGAAATTTCTGAGGCGGAACGCGGAAGTGCTTATCAACTAGTCGAGTAGTCGATGGAGATTCCATCGACTACTCGACTAGTAAATGAATTGCTAGTTAACATCCTTACGCTAGTCTAGGCGGTGCTGCAGTACTACTAATAATGAATGTGAGGAGAGATGTAAAGGTTTTACGAGCATTGGTTTATGAATCCCCTTTATATCTTGCTCTCTCTTTTCCGGTGGCAAGTAATATCACTGTCTTGGACTCTTGATAGTATAGTATTAACTGGGGGTGTTAAATTTAAAAGGCAGAGGTGCCGCAGTCGGGACCTGGCGCGAGCGGGGACTACTTCAGTCCCCACTGGCCCTGGGTTCCTCCACTGCGCCTCTGCCTTTGAAAAGTAGCAAGAGCCCTGGGGGCTTTTAAGCCGATTCCTCCCAGCACCGGCTCCCGATCCCCCCCCCTTGCTGCCTCTGACACAGAGGCGGGGTGGGGGTGGGGACAGACTAGTCGAGTAGTGACTCAACTACCCGATAAGCATATGCTTATCGGGTAGTCGATTAGTCACTTACATCCCTAGTATACACGTTTTATGACTTTCCACATTTGTAGATACAATACAACATTGTTTACCGCTGTGTGGAAAGCAGGTCACACACAAATCTGTAGAAGATACAACACCTGTATGTAGTCCCTTCCATTTTGAATCTAAGACTTTTTGTCACACTTTCCAGTCTCTCAACGGAAGTGTCAGCAGCCCTATTGCTTAGATGAATTCAAACTAACCTGGATAAAATGCTGTAAAATACATTGTGCATACCAATTGTTTTGGGGAAAGAGGGTGGTTGATTTCTAGGATGTGATGGGTAGATCTGTGGACACTTATGTCCTGTATTTCACTGTAAATCCCCAAATCCAGGCAATTCTGCCCCCAAATTAGAAAGGTCTCTTTTATTTTGGGGGAGAAACTAGGGAGATTAATATGATTTCTGTCTGTTGTCATAAACTGGCCCAGGCTTGCTCATAGCCAGACTCAGTTCATGAGTCTGGCCCAAGGTTTGGGCTTTGTCACAAACATTTTGTATATCCATGTTAGTCAGCATGCAGAGAACATTGTTTTGATCTGTATCAAAGTTATAAGCTCTCTTGAGTCTTCTTGGTGGATATATTGATGTATGAGGCTCCCAGGTGCTGAAAGGAATTTCTTTTTGGATAGAGGGGGAGAGAGGATTTATATGTGATTTAGGAAACAGAATGTGGCGCCATCTCTGATCTGCTCCGCTATCTGGGTTGTCTGTTGTTGTTTCCCAATGGGTGTTTGCTTCTTTCGTTGTATTGTAATTCACGATGTGGGAAGCTACAATTCACGATTTGGCTTGATTTGCTTTATTTTGCATCTCTCACAACCATCCTGATTCTTCAGATTCACTGGCAGTCTAACCTATTTAAATTGTGCTCCGAGTTTACATTAACAGTAAGATTGATCATGAAACAATGGAAGACTTAATTAGTGGTTACAACACAAGCTTGGGAGGCAGAAGATCTGGTTTCTGCATGCAGTTCTGCCACAGTCTTCCCTTGTTTTATTGGCCACGCCACTTAACTCCTTTTGGTCTCATTTTCCCTATCAATAACATGGGAATGATACTTCTGGATAATGTGTGACTTACTTCATTAATGCATGTAAAGGTCTCTGATCCTTTCAAATTGAAAGAACTAAAGGAGAAATTGTTGAAAGTGGAACTTTTTGACAAGATTCAGTGACTAAGAAGTTCACTGAGTGTGCATAAATTTGCAGCGTGTACCATATTGGTAACCATAAAGCAACACCATTTAATTGAATGACGACTTCCAAACACTTGGCAGAACTCATTTTACTAGCTGTGTGGTAAAAATGTGCAGAAAAGATCACCTTTATTATTTTGGAAATGGCCCAAAGTACCTTTTTAATATATGGGGCCTGATTTCTCTTTTCCTTTACATCTGTTTTACATTGGTGTAAGTCCACTGACTGCATTGAAATCACTCCTTATTTACATTGATATGACAGGAGAATGGGGCCCACAAGTTATAATTCTGCCCCTCCTTAATAGAAGGTTGCCTCTGAGTTTCTGTCTTTTTGGTAGTAATCTGTGACATGTATATTGAATTCTATTAAACACACAGTAAAAAACAAAACCTGAAGAAATATGTTACACTGGACGAGTGAAACAGTTTGTCTGGAAGTTGTGGTAACTTGTGGTCAGTAGTCTCGCAATTTGTAACCTGTTTGTAACTGTAAACTGAGGAAAGACCGTCTGTTGGCAGAAATGTAAATTTAAGTGCCATTACAACTCTTTAAAAAACACTCTTGCTTGTCTTCACTTGTGCTACCTAGAGACCTAAATGAAAATAACTCTCTTGTAATCTGAGCACCTGAAAAATAGCCCTAATCAATGCACTCTAGCTCTGCGGACTTTGGTAAATGTACCTTTTGCTTTCCCTGGCGTAAACAATAGATCAGTATGGGATTACATCTTTGTTGGATATTATTCTTTTGTTTACAAAAATACCCCTAGCATTTATTTATTGAAGAACCAAAATATTTACAACATTTGTCTGGGCTCTCTAAGACACAGAATCTGAAAATGGATTTAGAAAGTGGACTTAGATTATTTCCTGCCTTCAGAGTTTTCAATGATGTGAGCTCTCCATGAGAATCACTTTTATTTATTTAATCCAGCAATTTCATTGTCCTCCCTTCCAACAATACTTGGTAGGACAGGTCATCTCTTGGGAGTAAATTGCCATGTCGTTCATGGGGGCATTAATAAAAAGGGTTTAGTGAGCGTTTGGTGTAGTGGGAACCTGTTGTAACTGTTGCCTAGATGCATTAGCTTCTGATTCCATGCAACTGTTAGTCATAAACCCTTTACTCTAGTTGATTTATCAATTAAGCTTTTTCTCTTATTGAACAGTTTCTTATGCAACTATGCAAAGATATGAAGCACCCGCGATTATGAAATGAACTTTGTTCTGCTCTGTCATTTTCATATTGACAGATTTTAAAAAAGCCCCAAACCCAAACAGCCCCTCCCCAATCCCTTTTGGTCAATCATAACACATGAGCAGAGTACACTTGCTAATCAGATTTTTAACTCCTGTTTCATATAGTGGTCTTTCTTTTCCCTTGCCCTTTGCCAGTTTGTTTATAAATATGTAACTACAAGGGTCAGTTTGTGATCGCCTCTTTCCAGAGACAACATCCCTGTCTTTTTTCACCTTTGAGCAAACAGCCTGAAAGCAGTGATACTCTTTCAAATGGATTTCAGTTCTGATCCCCTTATGTTCAGTACACCGTGTTTTATGAAACATCATTGTCTTGAAACAAGGAGGAGTCATGTGTATCTTAGAGACTAACAAATATATAGTATCATGTGTTTTCGTGGGCAAAACCCACATCATCAGATCTGATGAAGTGGGTTTTGCCCACGAAAGGTTATGGCCCTGTCTATTTTTGTTAGTCTCTAAGGGCATATCTACACTAGAAAATTATTTCAAAATAACTTATTTCAAAATAATAACTCCCGAAATAACTATTTCGAAATAGCATGTCCACACTACAGGGAAGCCTCGAAGTTAGTCCGAGGCAGGCTACGTTAATGTGGCTGTGCTACCTCGACTTAGAGCCCCAGGAAGCACTGCGGAGTAATTAGTTTGAATGACTCTGGGGAGTAGTTATTTAGAAATAGCTGCAGTGGATAGGGTTACCAGGTGGCTTCCAAAAAAATACCAGATACACTTGATCTCAGATCGGGGGAGGGAACCGGCCGGGAGGAGGGGCGGGCGGGGGGAAAAGAAACCGGCCGGCGGGAAGCAGGGCTGGCCGGGAGGGGACCGGGGGGAGATCGGGGGGGGGGGGGGGACTGGCCGGCGGCAAGCAGGGATGGCTGGGGGGGGGTAGCGGGGGGAGAGAATCGTCTGGTGGGGAGCGGGACTGACCCAGGCGCATGAAGATCCTGGAGCGAGTCCAGCCCCAGGGATTCCCACCCAGCCCCGCCCCGCCCCCTCCCTCACATAGTTGCGTACTGCCTGGCGTGAGCGTGTCCACCAGCCAGGAAGTATGCAACTACGTACTGATACTCCTAATCAGTGCTTTTTTTTGTTTAAAAAAAAAAAAAGGTGCTGGTACTCCAGGGGAAAAGTTGTTGAGCTCTGACGGGAGGTGTCGGTACTGCGTCTGGAGGTGCCGGTACTGCGTACCGGGCAGTACCATCACAAAAAAAGCACTGCTCCTAATAATAATAAAACTTACCTAATTAGAAAATACCGGACATTTTATATGTCCGGTATTTTCTCAATTTGTTTCCCGGACAGACCCCTCAAATATAGGCTGTCCGGTTCAAAACTGGACACCTGGCAACCCAAGCAGCGGAGCATCTATATTCCCACTATTTTGAAATAACTATTTCAAAATAAGCGTTATTCCTCAGGAAAAGTAGGAGTTATTATTTCAAAATAACCAGCCCCTTATTTCAAAATAACAGGCTTGGTAAAGTAGACGCTTTGCTTGTTCTTTTGAAATAAGGGGAATTTGAAATAAGGAGAGGGTGTCGACCAGGGTTAAGGTGCAACAGGACCACTCATTTTTAAAGTTACAGGCTAACACAACTACCTCTCTGAGGCTACATCTACACTGCGGAACTATTTTGGAATTCCACTGGTATCCCGAAATACCTATTCCACATCTTAAGAGCAAGCCTGTTATATCAAAATTGCATGAGGATTAAGGGCCATTTCGGAAAAGGGCTTTATTTTGAAATTTAGTGCTGTGTAGACAGCACCAAATCATGAAATAAGCTATTTCGAAATAAGATCAAAATAAGATACACAATTTGAGTAGCTCAAATTGTGTCTCTTATTTCAAGCTATGGGTGCAGTGTAGACGCACACTGAGATTTCCTAATCATTGTTTTGGACGAATATGTCAATGGAGTTTGATTTTTAAGAGCCAAAGCTAGGTCTGAAAATGTTTTAAAAATCCATGAGGGCGGTGCTGGTGTAGAACCACCAGAAAATACTCATCTGAAAGAAGATAGATTATTTGTTAGGTTGGGAAAGCAGTTTCTGTGATTTATGCTCCCAGAAACTTTTTTAGCTGCAGTCATTTAAAAATTAATCTGTAGTTTGCACTAAACTCTTATTAGCGCTAAGACTATTCCACGATTGGGGATGTGAGGCTGCATTACAAGACAAAGGATCCTGATAGTAAATGATATAAGAGCCAGGAGGAAATGATGTTTTTGAACTCCCAATAATATTATCTTGCATTTCTTCTCCATTTCTCCAGTGACACCACGTTACTAACATCTGGACGAGTGGCTTGTTTTCCCTCACCTTATTTTGTCCTTTTGTCTACAAGTATTTGGCTCCCTTTTATATTGATGGACACTCCTTTTATTTTACATGATGATTTGGCAATTTAGTATTGTTATAGATCCAGCAATTATTATAAATGGCGGTCCTTCCAGGCTTATTTTGTGGGGGAGGGCGCTTACACTGTGCAATATGTTTCTTAAGGAAATAGATCAACAGTTTTGTAGCCAAAGATGTAAAATGACACTCTCTTGCCCCCGACTTTTTCCTCCCCCATTGTCCATGAAGCCTTTTTAGGTCAAAGAGCAAGTTTGGCACCCACATGCTAGAAAGCCCTGTTTAGTTCCTAAAAGAAGCAGTGAGTTGATTGCTCGCAGAGATGATGTAAGCTGTTGCTCTGGGGTACATCAGGTTGGATTTCTCATGCTTTATCTTGTAAAGCCTAAATTAACAGCTGGTTTGGTTTGAGTTCTCCGGGATCTGACTAAGGGATTATGGTCCGTTCTCAAGTGAGTCAATCTAGTTTAATTTATTTCAGGTCTATCAAAAAAGATCAATCAAAGCTCTTTTGAAAGTAAAGCTGTAATCGGCCTGTGTACTTAGATGTCACTGTTGTTGTACTTGCTTTGCCTCTCCAGTGGTAAAATGTTCAGACTGCAGCTAAGAGGATGTACTGTGGTGATTTTTCTTTTTCATTTCACACACAATTAGATTTTTGAAAGGTTACTTATGTTTTGAGAACTGTTAGTCTATGTTTGCTTCCAAGCAAGTCCACTCTTCTGACTAGGACAAAGTGTGATGTTGTGGTAAAAGATCAGAAGTAGGAGTCAGCAATCGGGAATCGGATTGCCATGACTTGATATGTGACCTTGGGCAACACACTTAATTGTTGTGTGTCTCCCCATGTGTAAAACTGGCATAAAAATACCCAGGACTGATCTACACCCCTGCTCTGAGATTGATTTATATGTGGCTTGTATCAGTGTAGCCTGCACTGGTAAACTTACAGCTGCAAACTATCCTGTTTTGAAATTAATGGGTTGGTACCATTTCAGATCAGTCTGAAAATCTATTTAAGCTAAGATGGTGCAGCTTGTGTGTGTAGACAAGACTACTCAGGGTTTCTTTCTTGCTGCACAAGAGTATTCAGCGGAAGTGGTTCACTGGACTGTAAGCATTTCAATCTGATCTGAATCGATATCCTGTCTGACTTGATTCAGGTGAATTCAGGGACCATTGGGCCTTATGTTGGGAATGGTGAATACACAATCAGCCGGTGTTAGGCTGGTTCATTTAGACTGTTTGCAAAATCTGACGCCCATAAATTCTCATTCTCTTATTAAGAGCAGGAGCCATCAGCTTCCCTGTCCAAATGGTGGTTTTTGAAAAACAAAATCTTGCAATATGTCTGTGTGTCCTATAATGCTCACTCGTTTTTTGTTTTTTTTTGTTTTTTTTATCATCAACAATAAGGAATCTTGGTCTATGCAGCAGAGTATCCTTTTTAACATCTGTTATGTCCTCTGTCAAGCAGGACTGTCTCCTATCCTTGTAAGGGGACAGCTTCTTTGATCCAATAGGTCTTTTCCAATTCTTGCTAAATTCTGAGCTCTCACTGCTGTTGGCTGTATGGCAGGCACCTTCTAGGTTCCATTCTAGCCCCTTATCTCATCCCTCCCCTTCTACCACATGGGAATTCATTTGAAGTCAGCATCCATGTTCGGTGTTCTTGTTTCATTCACAGAAGTTTTAAAATTTATCTTATTCCTTTCTAAAAAGTGCCAAAATAAAAAAAAATTGCAGTGTTTGTATACTACGAACACCCCCCGAAGTGTCTGGCAGGTAAAGGGGTTTTATTAAACAATATGCCACTAGTTTACTAATGTCTCCCATCTCTATCGAAACCCATAAGGTAGAAATTGTGGAATTAAATGTTAAAATCCAGTTCCTTGCATCATACAATGCTTATCAGTTGCTTTTGGCCCATTTGAATTATGCCATCTACACAATGTGGGCTCCTACAAACATCTGCAAAAATATCTGCTGGCAAATAGGAGTTCTAGTGGGGGAAGTTATGGAATGACTTGCATTGCTCCTTTTAATAAATAGCTTGTTTTGAAGAAGGGTCTTGAAACTTGTGCAACAGAATCTTTCTGCAACTGCTTGGCTATTTCATTGCAGATAATAAAACAATAAGAAAAAAAAAAAGCAAGATAGGGCTGTGTCTAGACTGCGGTGTTTTTCCGGAAAAATGTACACAAATTGCGAGCCACAATTTGTGTACCTTTTTCTGCTTGTTTTGTTGGAAGAGGCTTTTCCGACATTTGGCCCATCTACATGGGGCCAAATGTCGGAAAACCCCCTTTTTTCAGCACATCCCTTCTTCCTCACGAAAGGAGGTTCATGGGGATGCCGAAAAAATGCATCTGTGCTTCCAAAAAAATTTTCGGAAGAGCATATGCGTTCCTTAAACTCTGCAGTGTAGACATAGCCAGACTGACAACATTTTGAGGACTGGTGAACATGGGATTCTCAATGTGGCTCAGCATGTCAGCACATTTATTTCCCTCACTAAGACACATGTATCATTCAGCCACACTTGGGGTTTTCAAGCTGTGTATGATGGAGTAGCATTCTTTCAGACGATTGTAGTATCAAACTGTTAAGAACAATGGTTGCATTAAGATCTACTGTCATTTTAAATCCCCCCCCCTTTATACCGTCTCTGCTACATCTTGATTCTGAGGGTTTAAATTTTTAAGACAAATGTTATTCTTAAGCATTTGATATAAGATTGGGACCCCCTTTTTAACAGTTACTCTTTAAAATGCTGGGAGCTTTACCAGATGTTTAGATGCAGCTACATAGTCAAGTCAAGATTCTCTTACCCAGGTGTATTTTTGCAATATACCTGAGAACATGTTCACACATGCACCCACTTCTCTACTGCTTAGCCACCATATCCTGTAACTAAAGTCACTCCTCTAAAAGCCAACGCATTAAGGAGGTCACCTCCTTTGATTCTGCTGTGTACTTGAACCTTTAATAATTCATTTTCCTCTGTTACTCCTACCTCGGATAAAAAGAAAAAAAGGAGATTCAGAGTAAATGCTAATAATTGTGCATGTAATGTAATTGGAAGTGTTTCATTGCCATGCTTGTGTAAGCTTCTTCTTCATCTTAGTGCTTGAATGTACCACTAGCCTTGCATTTAGCTTCTTGTTGCTGCTCTTTGATGCAGGTAGGCCATATTATAAATAGGCTTGTTGCTATGGTGAAAATCGGAGTCCTTGTCTGCTGTTCATAACCTTTCCTACCTTTCTGGACACTGGTGGGGTTTTTTTTAGTTTGTTTATTTATTTAATACACAGTGATAGAATGGGCTAGAATCTCTGCTTTCGGCGGGGAGAGATGGGATTTCAAATGGTCATTTGGCTGGAGGGATGGCACTGAGTAGGTATCTTTGAGAAGTATTTACAGATTGGAAATCCCTTCTGTGATGACTCAGCATTGCTGAGAAAAGGGTGGATTTTTCTGTCTCTTCAGGGACAGACAATCGGTTGTGTTCTCCCTTCCCCTTTCCCATCCCGACTAGCGATTTGAATAATTTGTTTTTACAAGATCGACACACCCGACTGGGGATTCATGTGGGCACGACAGTAAAACTTTAAGAATAAGGAAAAAAGTTGACTACATCCCAAACTTGCTCACATCCAGAAGAATCTTCTCAATCCAGCTTTGTATGGAAGATTGTTTCAGTCGCTCTCTGCAGTTTCCAAGGGGTTTGTTTTGTTTGTGAAGGCTTTGCTGGTGCTTTCCAGTGTCGTTTGCTATAAATGTGGAAAACTGCTGTGCGTGCCTGTCCATTAGTCCAGAACCCCTTGTTATGTGTCTCCCTTTTTTATTGCATTCAAGTGCCACACTTGATTTTCCAGTTTCTCTTGCATAAAACGTGATTGAAGTCATGGCAGTGTATCAAGCGCCGTAAAATAAAAGTGGCGCTGTTCTCTGTTTTATACGCGAGGGGGCCAGGGTTCCCAAATTAGGATACATGACACACAGATCCCCTGATGACAACTGCCACTTGGTCTGGCGATTCAAAAGGGCCCGGGACTCCCAGGTATGGCGGCAGCAGTGATGCACTGGGCCCTTTAGATCACCACTGGAGTGGCGTGCTGTGGGGAAGAGGGAGCACAGTCCAGGTATGGGGGATGGGTGGGCCTGGTCCCATCCTTTCCACCTGAGGCCCCGCCCCTTCTAGGAGCACAGTGACCCTCCTCCCGCACAAGGCTGTTGGTTCCCCTGGTGACACGTGAACCAATAAAGTTCGGCAGCAAAAGATCTAGGACAGGGCTACTCAACACGTGGCCCATGGGCCCATTTGTTTGTGGCCCGTGGTGCGGTTTGGGTTTGGGTTTACACAGGGCTCAACACTCAGCCCACGGGTGGGAGCCAAAACAAAAAAGGAATCAATATAATGGTCTTCTGTTGATATGCATTTTAGTAGTTCAATTCCTGGACTGTCATTGCTCATTAAAAGTACTGTCATATGGCTGGAAATGGGATAAATATTGCATTTGATTAATATCAGCAGAACTGACTTAAATGGGGCCTGCGTGTTGTGTAGTCTTGCCTTAATCTTTGTATTCGTGCCTGTTGGTGTGAAAGAAGCTATCTGCATATATTTGCATATGTATTTGCATATATATGCAGCCACACTTAAGTTGCGGCTCTCGGCATGTTCCGTGAGTATCATTGTGGCCCCCGGAGCTTCCAAAATTGAGTAGCCCTGGTCTAAGAAGTGGGTGGCTCCCTCAGTACTGCAAATACCCCCGTCTCTGCACATCCCTTTTAGGGCAGAGGTGCTCCCTTTACAATTAAACAGGCATCTCTTTTAAAAATGCTTGATCCATAATCTTCCAAGAGGGATTGCTGCTGAGCCACATAAAGCGTTCCGTCCTTTGTGGCCTACCCTCTGCAATCCTCGCGGTGGCTCCCCCACAGTCCCATCCCTCGCCAATCTGGGAATGCATTGGAGGTTAGAATCTGGGGCTCTGGCTAGGTCAGAAACCTGCCCCTTCCTCTTGTAAGCCGCACTTGGCTCTCTCTTTGCGCTTGTGGCTTTCTGCTAAGGATTTCCTCTGGCGATTGAAATAATCCCATCCCCCCCATCGTCCACCTTCTTCTACCACCCAGGAATGAATCTGTTTCTAATTTGAAATGTATTTTTCCTAACCACTCTGATGTCCTGGAAGGGAAAACTGCATTTACTTCAAATCCCTTTTCCCCCCCCATGGTCTATGTTAATATTTTCAGTGTGTAATGTTTTAGCCCAGATTCTGATTTATTTACTTTGAAAAACCCAAGCAAACCTGGAATTACAAGCTTCTTCGTGAAATTCTTTAATTTTAATGGGAAAATCTCCTTTGATTTCCCTCCCCTTGCTACCCCCAAAGTCATTTCCCAAGAGCATTCGCAGCCCGAGTCCAGATGCCTTGTGCAAAAGAGGTTGGCTTCTGCATTCTTTGTGTGCCCAGAATTCCCACATGGAGTGAATCACCAATCTGGAGTACTGTGTGTGAGAAAAATGCAGGATGGAGCCCAGGAACCAGAGAGCAAAACTTGATCAGTCAGTGTTCACCATTAAAGCCGAATGACGTGCAGTAGATAAATAAATAAATAAATAAAAATTGGGAGGTTGAAAAGCCTATTTAAATTTTTTAAAAAACTCCTGCAGCTTTAATGGTAATGAAGATTTTTTTTAAACCAGGGATTTGGTTTTGATTTTATCTGGACAGTGTCCCTTCAGATGCTCAGTTTATTTTGCAAGCCTTCCCTCACCCACTTTTTGTTCTTTTGGAGGCTTTTTTTTTTATTGCTTATTTGGAATAGGGAGCAGATATTCTCTCACCTCCCCTGCACGCTCATAATAGAGTTTATGGACTATGCTTCCGATTCCTCAAGAAATTGCCCAGTGCCAGTAGATTATGTTCTGCAGTAGAGGTAGTTTAAGGGCAGATGACATGCCATGGAGAAGTGGCACACACTGTACCATAAGCTCAGTTGCATACAGACCTCGTGATGGGTTGGCTTACGGGTTTATTTCGCAATATTTCTAGAGGGTAATCTCGCTGGGCTAACCAGCAAGTCTGAACACAGGCGCGGTTGTTTGCGAGCAGCTTACTTCTCTTGCAGTGTTACAAACCCTCCAATACCTGGCACTGAGAGCAGTATTCAGGAGTCATGGAGGAGTCCCGGAGGCCGTTGGCTCAGATCAGACACAGCAAAAGGCTCCCTATCATAATTCCTAGATAAAGCTGCATCCGGGCAGCCTTCATCCCTGGGAACGCTATGGATGATAGCACAGTCAGACCTTTGCTGGAGGGTTGGTTGTTGAACGGAGCGAGGTAAAACAATCCACTTTGGCTCCTACCCATGACGCCCTCAGACACAGTATTGGTTGATTTCAGCCTGAGGAATGGACCAACCGGATAGGGATGTGAAAGGTTAACCCGTTAACTGGTAACACATTAACTGCCCATGTGCCGGGGGCAGGGAGCTGCTCCAGGCCCGCTGTGGACAGAGGCTGCTCTGGCGGGGGGCTGGGAGCCAGGAGCTGGCAGCAGCTCCGATGGGAGTGGGATCCCCCCGGTCTGGAGGCTGCTCCAGCCAAGGCTGAGCAGTCCACTGCACAGATCCCACTTCCTTGGTTAACCAATTAAATGTTAGGTTAACCTGACATTTAACTGGTTAACTGATTAACCAGGATTTTGCTACCAGAGATGGATCACTGTGATGGCAATAAAGGAGCACTGCTGGGGATTCAAGAATGAACTAAGAGAACTAAACCACAAACAACCTCTTCAGTTTTAACGGAGATGCTTTGGAAGGCCCAGATGCTACTGCTAGGAGATAATCTTGTGTAACATGGAGTCTGAGTTAAGACTCTGTGTGCTGGAGATGGGAATTGGTACCTGGTTTGTGTGATATTATTATTATCATTATTATTATGTTGTTGTTGTTTACTCCTGGATCAAAACAAAACTGCACCCCAGTGTAGTGCGGTGGAGGAGGGAGACCTGTTTGTGGAGCTGCTGGAAGTGCTATCCTTCAGATGAGGTGTAACCCTAAGATCCTGATCATTTGTGATTAGAGATCCCACGGCACTTGGGTGTTAGCTTCAGTATTCTAGCCCAAATTCTCACTTGAGTAAATTCTGCCACACCTATGTTTCCCCCCGTTGTTTCAATTAGTTATGGCCTTCTTTGCTTTCTGTCTGAAGCGTCCGTGCAGAGGTGCTGTGTTGTTTTACAGAACTGCTGCATGCTACCTCAGAGGCAGGTTCGGTTCTGTGGTGGGTGAACGGATTAGTGAATTGTGGCTGTTCGGTCCCGCTCAGAACCAACATCTTTATGAGTCCTTCAGGACACGGGTTCTATTCCCAGCTGTGCCAGAAGCTTTGTGTTTGATCTTAACGTCTTTCCCTTTTGCTTTTCCCAGCTGTAAAATGGGAGTGATCACACACGTTTACTTCTTATTGTGGTGTGTTAGTGTTACTAAACCCCCGGGGGATCCTTGGACGCAGAGTGCTCTCGAGAGTGGACAGGCTTACCACATGTGAGAGATCACAATATGGATGGGTGGATGACTGGAGAAGGGGGCAGCTGAGGAGAAAATAGAAAAAAATTTCCTCACAGTCTGTTTAAACATTGTGTTTACATTAATTTGCTTTTAATTGTGGAGCCTCCTGAATGTTTACATAACACTATGCTGTTTGTTATCAGATGAAGGAATTGGCAGATGTGGCAAGGCCTGGAAGGGGATTGTACCTCAGCTGGCTTTTGGTTAGCAGGGGCCAGCAGTTTGGAGACGGAAGTGAAGGCCGTTTGGCTGGGAGTCTTGCTGGCTTCCCCAGCTGTGTGGGCAAACTTGAACATCCAGGTGGAGGCTCGCCGCCACTCTGAACTTGTGCCTGTGCTGAAGCGGGCCTGAGGTTCAGTGCCCTGCATCTGAGCCTCCGCCACTCTGCACAGCTCTGATGCAGTATCTACCCGTGCGTCTCACAGCCCAGAACGACTGCAGCGGTGGTGGAGCCCCCCCGCGGCATGCCGTACCGGCCCCACCGCTCTAGTGAGGTGATGAGGGCATTTTTGATTCTTCTGTTTGTGCGGACCTGCTTGGCTGTGGCTGATTGTACATCTTGGAGCACAGTTGCTCACATAGGCCCAGGCCTGGCCAAAGAGTGTGCGGGGTCCAAGGCAGCGAGCTGGGCAGCGCGGGGCCCTGAATGTGCAGGGCCCAAGGCGACCGCCTCACTCGCCTTGCCCAAAGGCCGGGCTTGCATAGGCCCTGATTTTTGGATGTCACCCTCGCCGTTGACCTAGCTACTCCTGACTCAGGCTGGTGCAAGAGGAGATGTAGGCCAGACCTTTAAAATGAGAGGAGATGAAACCTTGGGACGTACACTGCCCTGAGTAGAGTCCCACTACCTTTTTCCTTCTCTAAATTATATACGCTTTTGTTGGAAATGTAATTTGTGCCTGTCCTGGTCAAAACTTGGAAGTGTGTGACCCCTTTCTGCATCCGTGGCATAGCCACCTTCTCTGGTGCAAAGGCTGTATGTTTTGGCAACTGCGTCTCTGCACATGCTGCTTGTCTGTTTTTGGAAGTAGGTTGCTTGCTGAATGTCCTGGAAAACCTTGGTCAAGCACCAAGTGATGTAACAAGTGATGTAAAATCATGTATCCTGGCCTCATTCCAATTTGGCCAGTTAATTGAGCTGCTAATTCACTCTGTGTTTTCAACTGGCGATAGTATTCTCCAGTTTCTCTCCTGGACTGTTGGGTGTGGGTTTTAACTTACGGGAGTAAGTGTTTTCTGTCATGCCTTGTACATTAATGTTGGTGCCATGTGAGCATGGGAAAACTGGTAGGAAGCATAAGAGGTATTTAGTAGCTGGAGATGAGAGAGATGTGACCAGCAGCTACCAGCTTATAAAATGGCCACTTCAGTGTTTGCACTGACCAAATATAAAGGACCAGCCCCAGAAAGGCAACCTGGGGGAAAAAATCCTATAAGAGACCATGTTAGGCACTTGGGTAGGCCTAGTTGAGTGCCAAGGAGTCACCAATGAAGGAGACGATTGAGTGATAATTGGTACCCAAAAATACCTCCCGGTCTTTTGCCCTGTCTGTGGCTGCCTCTGCTAATTCCAATGTGTGCGCTTTTATAGCCAGTTAACAAAGTTTGTAAATCATGTTGATATTCCTGGGTGGGTGAAAGGTGCTTTATAAATGTGAGATCACACTCAAAATGCAATCATTGCTCTAAAGAAGGCAAGGGTTTGGGGTGGTTTTGTGATCGCCGCTGTTCCTGCCAGCGGTTCTGACCAGTATCCGGGGGAACGAAATCAGTCGATGGCAGCTGTAGATCATTATGCAAGCCCAGGGCCTGAGTGGCTCAGTTGGGGAAACGTGTTAAAAATCGCCAGCGTCTCAGCGGGTACATAAAGGGCTTTTCTTTCTCCAGTTTGCTGCAAACAACTTTGCATTGTTGCCCAGGGTGGTTGATTTATCCCCTAAGAATGGTCTGGGGTTGTTTCATTTGCCTCCTGGAAGTTTTTCTACTACATAAAGCCATCGTTGATAAACAAAGGTCCTATCGTGTTACTGTGGGTCTCTTTGACCCCCTGTGTCAGTATTGGGACCCTGGAATTTTGCCTCCTACAGAAGTGTGAGGGTCAGGGATGGTACGGTGATTCACGGTGTTCTGCTGAAGCTGATCATCTTGAGCAGGGTAGCATTTAGGGATGTAAAGTATAACCTTTTAAATGGTGGGAGCTGGTGTGTGCTAGGGATGTGTACGGTTACACGCAGCCACCCCACAGCCCTTCTGCTGCTGCCTCTGATACAGAGGCAGCAGTGTGGGGAGCAGTTGGGAGCTGGTACGTGTAGAGAGCCAGCTTTTAAGCTAACTCCCCATGAGCATTGGCTCCCATGGAGACGCCTGCCCCTTGGTGCCGCTGACTCTGATACAGAGGTAGCAGCGATTGGGGAGGGAGGGACAGATGGCTCCGCAGGACAGACAGGTTCCCAGGGAGCCACCTCCATGCTCTGCGTGTAAACATGTAATACATTTACTTGAGTAAACACTTTTTAACATCCCTAGTGCACTCTGGGAGCCAGCTTAAAAACCAGCTCCCAGCGCACACCGACTCCCTGGAAGCCAGCTGCCGCCCCATGCTGCTGCCTCTGTATCAGCACTGTGGGTGCGTGTAACCATGTAACCACTGAGATTTTCAGCAGTTACATAATTACCCACTTCTTAACATCCCTAGTAGCATTCCATATGTCTCCTTTGGTTTTCTGTTCTTGTGGTTTCGGGGTTTCACTCAAACTTCTGCCTGTGAAAGCACATGACCATAGTAGATAAACGTATTTAAAGAATAATATTCGGATGTTGGGGGAGAATGGGGTAAAGAAAGCAAGGGATACAGGGCACAGCTAATATCGGCCTTTTAAAAAAAAAAAAAAAATCAGATGGGGCAGCTTCTTTTTAGCTGCGTGAATTGTGTGTTTCCTAGTAGGCTGGGGTTTGTTTTGGAGCAGGAGCACTAGACTTTTTTTCTTCATTTCCCACTGCTACTATTAGGGTATGTCTAGATTGCATCCCTCTGTCGGCAGAGGGATGCAGATTAGGCAGGTCGACATTGCCAATGAGGCAGGGATTTAAATATCCTGTGCCTAATTTGCATAAAAATGGCCGCTGTGTTTTGCCGACTCAGCACTTTGTCGGCAAAAAGTGGCAGTCTAGAGGGGGATCTGTCAAAAAAGAGAGCCTTTTTCAACAGATCCTGTAAACCTTGCAGGAGGTATAAGGGATCTGTCAAAAAAGGCTTTCTTTCTCGATAGATCCCCCCTAGATTGCTGCTTTTTGCCGACAAAGTGCTGAGTTGGCAAAACGCAGCGGCTATTTTTATGCAAATTAGGCACAGGATATTTAAATCCCTGCCTCATTGGCAATGTTGACCTGCCTAATCTGCATCCCTCTGCCGACAGAGGGATGCAGTCTAGACATACCCTTAGTGACTCGTTTAGCAGTTCTGTTGCTTGCAGTTCAAGAGGGAAGTTGATAATTTGGAGAGAGGTTGAAGAAGAGTCATAAGAATGATTTGAGGATTAGAAAACTTGCCATGTAGGGATTGGCTTAAAGGTGCTTTTAAGTTTAAAAGAAAGAAACAAAAAATGGTCTGGTAGCACTTTTATAGACTAACAAAACATGTAGATGGTATCTTGAGCTTTCGTGGGCACAGCCCACTTCTTCTCTACTTGATTTCAATTAGGGATGTAGTAGTGCAGTCGACTACATGATTAACTGATAAGAGGGTGCTTATCGATTAATGCTATCGACTACACAAAACACCCCCCCCCCCTGCAAGTAATTTGTTTTTACTCTTCGTGCTGGGACCAGGCATCAACCCCTGCTGCCGTTCTGCAGTACAAGCACTAAGAGCAGGCACATGGGCAGGCTGGGTCAGTCCCAGCTTGCACTGGGACCTGGCATCAATCCTCGCACTGACTCTTCATGCTAGTGGTGCAGAGCTGCAGTGGGGTAGTTGCCAGGACCTGGCAGGAGTAGGGACTGAATTGTAGCAGTGCTAATTGATTAATCGTGTAGTTGACAAAATTTGTGTCGACTATACAATTAACGAATTACACACTTCTTATCTTTAAATTCACTCCAGCAACACCTACACAGGGAATAAATATTTACTGATGGACTCTTTGATCTAGCAGAGAGGGATGGCACACGATCCAGTGTTTGGAAGTAGAAGGTAGTCAAACAGAACCCGGAGAAAAGACATAAATTGTTCAGAATGAGAGTAATTCACCATTAGAGTGGTTTACCAATGGATTTGCCATCGCTACCAATTTTTAAATGGATTTTTTTTTCTAAAAGATCTGCTCTGGGATTTATTTTGAGGAAATTCTGGGTGGTACATGAGGTCAGACTAGATGATCACAAGAGTCCCTTCTGGCCTTGGGAGCTGTGAAAATCAGCAGTGATAATGGTGGGAGCCATGGAGAAAGCCAGCCCCTGCTCTGAGCAGGCCTGCAGTTGGACTTGCACATGTGTCGGCTGTGATGGGAAATTTTAAGAAAAGAAGTCTTGGGGAGACAGAAGAGAGCCCTTGGGGACAAAATACGCTTAATTACTAAAGTTCTGTTAAGTTATTTCAGCTAAGGGCTGAAGAAAGATCTCATCTCTGACTTTTCGGGCATAGCTCCCAAAGGTGAATTTTAAGTGTAAGCAGGTCTTTCTTTCCTTCCCATACTCTGGAAATCGAACCAATCTCCACAGACACTCTGTAACAGACTGGCGAGGATACCACATCTTCTAACCCTCATTTTCCTGTGGGGCTGGGTGGGAACTCTGGTGTTGGGGAAAAAACGGGGGGTCAATGTCTCTGCCAAAAAGAACTCTGCTGAGGGATTTGATTGCTGGATTCTCCCAAGAGCTTGTGCCTGGATTTTGACAGACACATTGTAAATGGAGTCTGTCCCTCTTGAAATGACCTCTTCTAGAGAATGGGTAAGGTGAGAGTTAACTTATCTTGTAATGCACCATGGGAATGAAAAGTTACCATCCCCCAAACAATAATATGTGTCCTTTAGTGTTTTTTTAACAGGGCTTCTGATATAAGTAAGTGTGTGGTATTTAATGTGGAATATTACACCTCGGAGACATCACAGCACTTACATTTGGTTTGAACTTTTTGGGGAGAGCAACAGACAATATCGGGTCACTTTCACGGGAGATCCAATCACAGCTCTACCTGGAAGTGCTGGGGGTATGTGAAGTCTCGTGTGTGCTCGTTGCAGAGCAAGTAGGGCAGAAGGTTTAGTGTATGGCGTTAGCTTTCAAGATGCCTTTATTTTTCTGTTTCAGGGTTTCACAAAAAGTCACACTTCCTCCTCCCCCATGCTTTCCCCCCCTTGCTGTCTCCCTTTCCCCTTCTGGGTTTCTTATCATAATCGCACAGGCTGGCATCGTCTCTGAGCCTTGCAGCTAAAGTGGGCTTTGCGACAGTCAAAAAACCCCAGACCCATCCTGACATTTGTCTTAGTGTAACCCACATACCTGCTGGGTGTGGTTCACTGTCCCACCTAGTGGACCTGAGACCACTTACAGAGAGAATGAGTCTGCTCAACAGCCTTAGCTATGAGCTGGCTGGCTTTTAGCTCATGCAGTAGAGATTTATGCACTAAGCTCCAGAGATCCCAGGTTGGGTTCTGCCTGTCAGTGTTACAAGTGAGGGCTCATCCAGGATTTCAACTGGGATGTCTCCGAAGCTTGGGATACACTTCCTCAGCTTAGGGAAGCATGAAACCCACGCATCTCCTGGGTGTGGTGCACTGTGCCACATGGTGGCACCAAGACTGCTTACAGAGGCTAGGTCTACACTGCAGCTTTTTCTTTTCCGGAAAAAGCTGCACAAAATGCGCTCCGCATCTTGGGTACCTTTTTTCGATTTTTTTTCCACAAGAGGCTTTTCCAAAACTTGGCCCGTCTACAATGGGCCAAATTTCAGAAAATCCCCCTCTTTCGGAAGATCCCTTCTTCCTCGTGGAATGAGGAAGACCGGGCTTCCGAAAAAGCGTGTTTGCACTTCTTCAAAAAAAAAGTGGAAGAGCACACACGTTCCCTGGACATGGTGGAGTTTTTCTGGGATACCTCTGGTATCCCGGAAAACCCCCACAGTATATACACACTCAGAGAGAATAACGAGTTTGCTCTATAGCCTTAGCTGTGAGGCAGCTGTCGCTGTTAGCTTAAGCCGGAGAGGCTCGTGTTCTAAGTCCAGAGGTCCCAGGTTCAGTTCTGTCTGTCGGTCTTACACTGGCTTAAATCTGTGGAGGGGCTGTGTCTACACAGCTGCATTTAAAACTTTCATCACTTTTGCAGGTGAAAGCCTTTTTATGATGTGCTGGTCCCACAAAGTCTATTTTATTTATGTGCTTCCAAGCCCTTAAAAATTCTTTTAGGGTACATCAGTAGGGAGTTAATAGAGACTTTAAAATGCCCGCGGGTTGAGCAGAAACTCCATGTCTGACTTGAGCCTTTACCTTGTACTTGAGTTGATAGAAGCAACGAGGAGTCCTGTGGCACCTGAGAGACTAACCGATTTACTAGGTCATGCGCTTTCATGGGGAAAACCATGCTCAGAGGGGAAGCTGGCTGGGCAGGTTTCACTGATTCACTTCTGCTGGGAGCTGATGTGGATCTGTGACTCTTCATGTAGGGAAGAGCACACGTATCCCACTGTGCGTATATTCTCATGGGAAATGCCGATAATTCTTACTCCACTGGGTGGCTGTTTCAAGACTCACCAAAAGTGTATTTATCAGGGGATTGGCCCAGAAGAGATTTGTATGCATATACGCTGCTGAAAAAAACTAATTAAAATTAGGTATGCGGAGTAGCTGGGGTATTTGTCTGTCTGCCTTTGCCCACCCCCAAAGCAGCATCCCCACAGCAGAGATGAAACAAGGATAGTCTTAGTCTGATCCATAGTCCTATGTAAGAGAGACACTTTTTTAAAACAAAATGCGCCGCCTTAAGAGACTAAAATGTCTTAAGCACTTACACACTCTTCTAACTTGTTTCTGCTAAATGGGATTATGAGGGATTTAATTCTGTGGGAATTTTTACATGTTGAAGGAGGTGACTTTTCACTTCGTTTCTACATGGGAAAAGTGGGTGGAAATGACATTCTCCTTCAGCTCCCACCAGATTTCAGTGTTTTGACCTGGATTTCCCCTCTGTGCACAACAAATGCTTCTCCAGCCTCTGGGATCAGATAGAAGAAGAGAGGGAGAAATTGGGTTAGGAGTTTAAAAAAAAAATCCAAATGGAAGATTGGGCATTTATAAGCAAATCACATTGATTCCTGGACATAGAACCAACTGTATTGAAAGCCACTTGCTTTGTGGCTTCAGTGTTCTTCTTGCCACTTAAAGGGACACTGTCAATATCATTTGGGCACCACGCCAGCAAAGCAGTTAAGTACCTTTTGTAATTTTAAGCATATTGAAATCAGGGGGACCACTTGGACTTAACAGATACCCAGGTACATAAGGGTTTTGCTGGTTTGGAGCCTATAGGGAAAAAATGTAATTGTGACAACTTTTGTCTGAAATATTTTGTTTTCTGTGGGTTTCAACAAACTTTTTTGTTTCTTAGCTTTTTTCCCCCCCCTTAAAAATTCCCAGGCACTCTTGGGTAGATTGTGCTTAGTGTTTGAACCAAGAAGTAAAATGTACTAAATATAGAAAGAGAGAGTGGGCATTCTAGCTATGGGAAGTGGGTGAAGTAAGCAAATGGCATGAGTGTCGACGGATCAGCTAGATGTTTAAGGAAGTCTTAGTAATCTGTGTCGTTACTCACACTGGTGTGGATTTCTATATATATAACTTTTTTATCCTGACGTCCCTTTTAACCTGCACTTGATCCTCTGCTTACCAGAGATTGCGATTGTTATGGAACGAGGAATACTTTTTGAATATCTCCCCTTGTAGCAGATACAGAGCAAGATTTGTTTGCAAGTTAAGTCTTCTCCAAGTATCGCTCGTTAGGGTCTCCCCACTCTGCTTCGAGAACATCAATTTTTGGCTAGTTGGAGAATGGGAATACTCATACATTTCTTGTCCACCTTCCTTTTTGTCCTTTATAAACCCAGGGCATCAGTGTTTCCAAGATAACATGTTCTGCATCAAGAATTCCTGGCTACTTGTGTATTATCATGAGGCCTGTGAGGCAGTGCAGAATTACACACCATGTCTAGGTCTGGGTTAGCCTGGGTCCTTTCTGCATTGTGGAGCAACTGGTAGAACTTGACTTCTTTTTCTCTCTCCTCTTCGGCTCCTTCTCTCTCCTCTTCGGCTCCATGTTCTGTGGCTTGAGATCCCTCCTCCGCTTAGTATGTGCCAAAGTTGGCCCTTCTGCTTTTGGCTCTCATTATATCCAAGAATGATCCGGAGAAGAGGAAGTAGAGTTGGTATGCGAAGATCATATTGAGGAAGCATGCTCATGCTATACTGTGAAGTCCACTCTCTGTAACATTTTGGAAGCTGTGATGGAAGTTGCCTTTTTGTTGCTGGCCACCTTGAAAAAGGTAGAAATGGTCTTAAAGCCTTTGTGCTGTTTTAACACAGACTATGCGGAAACAGAACTCCCGTTACTGTTATTCACGTTTATTTGTTTAGATGTGATGCTGGCTAAAAGCACCTTGTGTCTAGAGTATCACTGTGCATTTCAAGGGTGTTCCCTCCGTTTAGTTTTCCTTTTTGAGTATGATTTGCCCTACACAACAGATGAGGGGAGCTGATCCTGCTTCCAGTGAAGCCAATAGTGACATTCCCAACGAGTTTTCTGAGTGAGATCGGGCCCCATGCCTAGGGAGGCAGGATTAGAGCTAAGTAAGAGTAAATACAGTTCAGTAAGCTCAGAGTATCCTAGTTATTGCTTAATGCCATGCATTTTGTTGTGAAGAATTTCTGTTTGACTTCCATGGCTTTTCTGCTGGTGGGTGCCAAGAGCTGAATTAATGGGGGTGGGGAAAGAGGAAGATGAGTTGACAGGCAAAAAGAGATTTTGGTTTCCACAGTTAGTCGGACATTGGTTGCCTGCAGCAGAAAGAAATGAAAAACAGTCTCTGATTCCTTCGTGACCCTGCAGCTACAAGGACTTCAGCTGATGGATGAGGGGCTTGGTTTGGCAGACATACTCTGTTGGATCCACTTTTGACCGTGTCAGCTCTGGTGTCACTGTCTAAATCTGGAATGCTGTTGAGTATTATGGGAATATAAATAAACCAAGACAAAGATCAGGCAGGGGGCAATGGTTGCAAAGAATCTGAAAACTAATGTTAAAAAAACAAATCCAAACCCACCGCTAACAATGAAAGGGAGTGTGGGAGGGAAGAGGTTGATTGCTAAACATTTTTGGTTCTCTTGTGCCTTTCTTTCCAAAGGAGTAAACAACACTTCCTAATTCACCCTGGCTGATGTGGTGGGAGGGCAGTGCAGTGCTTGGATGCTATCCTATTCAGAGGGTGCTTTCCATCCAGGGATCTCAAAGCTCCTCACGAGGCTGCTTTTACTTTGAAGCCAGTGCAGCATCAGGGAACTTTGAGCCATCTTTGTGTCTCCACTCGTGAGCTGCCTTGTGTGGAGAAGTGAGGTGGCCCTCCTCTCCTTGGTGACCTAGGATCTTACAATAAGCAGTAGATTTCGTCTTCATGACACCTCCCCGAGGTAGGGCATTGTGAACCCATTTACAAAGGGGAAACTGAGGCACGGGGCAGATTAAGTGGTGCGCCCAAGACACAGGAAGTCTGAGGCTGAATGAGAACTTGAGTCCGCGTTCTGCTCCCAGTCCAGTATCCTATGCACCAAACTAGCCTTCCAACCCTGAAGGTTTGAATTGTGTATTGACGTGAATAACTTTGTATAGTACATCTGCTTCTAGCCCACATCTGTTAGTATGTATTGACATGGACTCAATTACTGTTTAACGGTCCACCCAGCATTGGGAGGAGGATGAGGCTATATGTGCAAAATGTAGGCAGTTCATTGAGCATGCCCTGGAAATAAAGCCGACAAGGAAACTTTTACACCCCGGTATTTGTGTTGAACCTGCGTAGATATGGCCACATGGATTTACTATACCAGTTCTTCATGTCACTGCCCTGTTTGAATGTTTTCCTTTGCTTGCTTTTTCTTTCTTTTTCCCCCCTCGCCCTCTCTTTTGGCCAGGACTTTAACATATATCACAGGCTGGTAGGCTAAGAGCCTGGGACTTCCCCTCAGCACACTCTTAGTCTTTGATCTTTTGCTTTGGAGGTAACATCAAAAGGATGGCTGAGAAAGGCAGCCAGTGCTGTGAAGTTCAACGTTCAAGTTAATAGCTTGACTGAAGGTTGTGCTGCATTGCTGGAGCCGAAATAAACAGCAGCAATTCAGCCACATTTCCCTGGAAAGTGACCCTAATGTTGTAAAAGGCCTTCATTTGCATTTAGAATTAAGCTGGACCCTCGTGAAGGACAGATTTTTTTTTTTTTTTTACACACCCCCAATGTGAGCAGCATGACATAAAGGATTCAGACGATCCTTTCAATGGATGAGGTATTCAGAGTGATATTCCATTCAGTTCTTCTGGCTGGTGGTTGTGTCCAGATACTCATCTTTAGAGCCGTGTGCTGTGCTTTACCATGACTATTTGTCATTTCTAGGTTTGCTCTGTTTAGGCAATAATTAGTCTCAACAGATCAGTAAAGCATCACCATTCCCCTCCTGTTAATAATAACCTCCCCCCGCCAGCTATTCCAGGTCCAATGTATACAGTGTAAGGTATGGATTTCCCCTGCCAGATTTTTTCCCGTCTCCTCCCGCCCTTATTTTAAAAGATTTTGAGAGTTCTTGACATTTCTGTGGGTGAATGATTGGCCGCTCTGCCCATTTTCCATTGCCAAGTTTTGCAACTTTTGGGCCCCGTCCTGTTATCCCTTGCCCCTATTCTTTTTTTCTTTTCTGTGCAAACTCAAAACTCCCATGGAAATTGATGGGGATTTTGGATGTGCAAAACCAGGCTTCTTTGGCTTGGTATCTTAGGCTGGAGCTATTGAGACAAGCAGGAGACCTTCCTTATAATACTGTTGCACTGTCAGTAATCTTGGGGCCTGATTTTCGGTGTGCAGCTCATTCACATTCCCAGCTGATTTGTAGGGAATGGTCAGCACTTCTGACAAATCAGGCTCCTGGTGTACTGCATTGAAAGGTTTAAAACATATGTGCACACACATGACTGAGATGACATGTACTGTGTATCGTGAACATGTACATGCACATTTCATGGCTGGTGTGATATTCCTGTAGCAGAGTCTCAGTCAGCTAAATGATTCCACTCAGCTTCAGACAAATCTGTACAAGAGGGAGACTTCACTTATGCCCAAAGCTACACAGTGGTTTCCCAAAGATACATTCTTCTAGGTGCTAAAATAGGGTGGTGATGGTGGGTGGGGAAAGGCGTTAGGAGAAAAATCACGTGTTACCTGAGCACCCATAAGAACATTTCAGTGGCCTTCTTCAACTATTGGCACAGGAAGATTTGACTTAAAGGACTTTTCTATCTGTAGGTACAGTCCAAAATTTACCTTCCTAAGAGGTAATTGTTTGGTTGCAGATTTTGTTTTGTTTTTCAAAACTTGGGAGTCCCTTTATTTGCTGTAGTGAGTCTGAATGAGACTTTTCTCAAGTCTTGGGTTGAGGGCTGGGATTTGCAGAGGACCTAGAGGAGTTGGGCACTAAGGTCATTTTGACAATCCCCATCCTGAAGTCTGTGTAATCTGAGAATTCAGGGCAAGTTATTAAAGGTGCAATATTTAGAAGTCTAATTCTTGTTGATTTCTCTGGGAGTTCGGTGCCTTAAATATCTGCCCTCGAGACTCAATATTTTGTAGGATCAGACAGATGAGATCTCTGACCTTAGGGTGTAGTTTCTTTCTAAAGTCCCTTCTTACCCTCCTGAAACTTACGGCAAAAGCCCTGTTAAACTTCAACCTCAATCAGACCGGTCACTGCCTGGCATTCTTGTCCTGCACTCTGCTGGAAAAGTGCCATGAATTTCTAAACTACTAAATTCTTTTCCTATTTGCTTCATGCCTACTTGATTTTTAATGAAGACTAAAATTAATAAGCTGATCTGAGTAAATCTGTAGGTAAAAGGAAGTCAAACATTGGTCGAATAATCACCTTCCCTAGAATAGTCACCTCAGCTAAGCTTGCCCTGCTTTTGGGTAGTCAAGACATCACCTTTTACTCTGCTCTGCAGGTAACATCCTGCAAACATTGTGCTGCAAAGAGCGTGTTGTTTGCTGGGGGAGAAGGAGAGGTGATGTTCATTTTCAGTCCATTAGGAACTGTAGCATCATTGCATGTTGCTTCATAAGCCTGGTATTACATGAGAGTGGTAAGCTGCTTACATGGAAGCAGGCTGCACTGTGGTGACTTGTTGTTGGCAGGTCTTGAGATGGAAGGTACGGTTGAGGTGATGATGTCAGCTGTTTAGCACACATGAACCTGACTTTAATTTCTTGTCCTTGTACAGAAACTGTGCAGTCTAGTCAAATGATCAAAAAAACATGCACAGGGACTCATTTCCTCCTCTGCATTCGCCTAGAAGGAGTCTGATTTGGAAATAGAAAGGGTATTTGGGTGTGTGTCTATGTTCAGATTCTTGCTGTGAAACGGGAAACCAATTGATCTTTACTTGCTCCATTGGCAATTACCCATGTGTAATTATTTCTCCCCGTTTTAAAATAGAGAACCCTTAGTGCTCCCCCTTTCCCCAGAGAGTATTCCCTACTTTAACCTAGAAAACTTACTGTAGATTCTCATCACATCTTGTATGTTATCAGATTGGAGTCTTTGCTTTACCGGCTGTTCAGTAAATACATTGGTGTCTCTTGGATGTGCCCTCAGGCACTGAAACCTGAGGCCTGCCCACATCTTGAGTTCTGCTTTCCTGCTTGCAAAATGCCTCTGGCTAGTAGAGCTGTCAATTTCCCCCTGCCCCCTCTCTCCTAATAAAAAGATGTATATTTTTTTCTAAAAAGGCTGAACAGCTGTAACACACCTCGAATAGCTGCAGTTTTATGAGTTTCAGATAAGGCTGGATTTGAAAATATGTAGCTAACACCTCAAACTTTGAAAATTAGGACCTTTTGATTTTGTGTTGATATCATTTTATACTCTTTCCCAGACTTCCCAGTGCAGCGTCTTGGTTCCACGTATCAATCTGGAAGATGCTTGTGATCTATTGGCGCATGACACGAGAACACAATGGGCAGGCCTACACTGCAATTCAAAACCCCGCGGCTGTGCCATGCCAGCTGACTCAGGCTCTCAGGGCTTGAGCCTTAATTGCTATATAGGCATTCAGGCCCGGCCTGCAGTCTGAGCTCTGGGACCCTGTAAGGATCCTGGACTGCCCAAACGTGTACAATTGCAATGAAATAGCCCCCATGCCCACGCTCTGTGAGCCCGGGTCAGCCACAGGTTTTTAACTGCAGCGTAGTCATGCCATAAGAGACTACACTGCAATGAAAGACCCACGGTGTGCCCACGTCGGCTGGCTGTGTCCCTAGGGTTATCACATTTCAGTATGGATGTTTGGGCTAAGGCTGGAGTCCTGTGCTCTGAGACAGTGCAAGGGTGGTGGGTCTGACAACCTGGACTAAATATTTACATTGAAATTTTGAGCCCTTCTGTTCTAGTCCTGTGATGCTGAGTCAGCTGACACAGACTCCAAGATTCTGTGCTGTGGGGTTTTTGTCACAGTGGAGTCATATCCTAAGAGTGCTCTCTACTTGAGTGCCTGTCTTTGCTACAGGCTGGATGCATGGGCAGTGATTGATCCAGAGGGAGTTGATTTATCACGTCTAGCATAGATGAGATACATCGAATGCCAAGCACTCTTCTGTCGACTCTGGCACTCCACCAGAACAAGAGTAAGTGGAGCTGACAGGAGAATGTCAACTGTCGACTTACCGAGGTGAAGATACTGTGGTAAGCAGGCCTAAGTATGTCAACTTCAGCTATGTTATTTACGTAGCTGAAGTTGAAATAACTTAGGCTGTGTCGTCACTAGGAGGAAGATTGATGCTGCTGTGATCGATCTTCCGGAGTACAATTTAGTGGGTCTAGTAAAGACCTGCTAAGCTGAACTCAGAGGGTGCCCCATTGGCAGCCGGTTTGCCTGCTCCTGCGAGCAATAAGTGAATCCAAGGGGAGCATTTGCTCCCATCGGCCTGCCGCTGTGCAACTCGAGTTAAGGTACATCAACTACAGCTATGTAATTAACGTAGCTGGAGTTGATTATCTCAATTCCACCTTCCCCTTTAGTGTAGACCTGGACATTCCGTGATAGTGGAGACAGGGCCTGAGCGTCCTGTCAAGTGGTCTCCATGTCTCCTGTTGTTTTTTAGTGGGAGGGAGCGAAGGGGAGAGAATAAACTTCTTTATGGTGAAATATCAACTTTGCCAGAACTGGACTAAGTAAATAAAACAAGAGCTGACCACCTGGGGCAACACCTCTGGGTTCAACAGTCTCCTTAATCTCCATGCAGTTTCCAGTGCAATTTAGTATGTGACCTTCTCCTTAAAAAGCATCTCTAGGTGAGTGATCTTTTTCAGAATTTCTCTTAGGTGGTAACAGAAAACAAGTTTCACTGCAGTTTTCTTGGAAGGGGTTTGTGAAGATTTAAATGTTTTGCTCATGTGTAGTTTTGTTATACTGTGTCGGTTTTTGCTTTCATTTTGAAGGGGCATGAAGTGCTGTGTTATGTAAAGATTTTAAATAAATGCATCATGTTGTAGGTGAACTGTCCAGTTTAGTTTTCTTTGCAGGAAAGGCTGTACTGGGGCATAATCCAATTTTTTTTTCATTTTTTGGAAACAGTAGTCTTAATAGAGGTTGAACCTCTCTTGTCCTGCACTCTCTGGTCCATTAACATCTGTGGTTCAGCATGATTTTAGTTAGCCGTCTGTCCTCTTATTGTGGTTGTGGCCAAGTTTCCCCCAATCCCATAGACATTGTGTTTATAGCCACCAGTCCTGGCTCTCAGTGTTCTGTGCTGTTATTTAGCTCTAATTCACCCCTAAATGTCTTCTTGGGTCTCAGTAAGCAGTGGAAGTATTGGTGATGCTGCTAGACAGTATTGATCTCCCATGGTTCAGCAAATTCTCTGGTTCAGCACTGTTTAGGTCTGGAGAGTGCCGGACTAGAGAGGTTCAGCTTGTACTTTGCATTGTAGAGAGCTCTTCTTGTGGGAATCTTTGTGTGCTTTATAAACAAACTTCATAACACCCTAATACAGTAAACTTATTTTATGGGTGAGTAAACTGAGGCACAAGAATATGTTGCTCACAAAGTTAGGGGTGGAGCTGTGTATAGAATCCGTGTCTTGATTTTCATATATTTAACTGTTACAAACACTTGCTCCTAGAATGCCTGGTTTTTAGATGCCATCTTGGGTTGCGCTGTTGAAGGATAACCTTTTTTTTCAGTGTTCTCTCTCCTTCTTCCCTCCTAAGTGCGGCAGTTAGTAAAACTTGCATTGCGAAGTGAGGACTCTACCAACTGTATGAAAGGGCTGTATCCCAGGTAGCATCTGTATTATTGGAACTTCTGTATTTAACTCAGCATGAACGTGATCTGCTAAGTCATTTCCGTAAAGCCTTCATTCCAGTATGGTCAAATATCCCTTTCTTCCCTTTATAATTTCTGGTTATTTTAAGTAGTACTTGTTTTTCAAATACATGCGACTATTAAGTTCCCTTTTTTAAGTGTGTGTGTGTGTGTGTGTGTGTGTGTGTGTGTGTGTGTGTGTGTGTGTGTGTGTGTGTGTGTGTGTGTGTGTGTGTGTGGCATAATAAACATTAAAAAGGCTTCACGTATACATGATGTCCCCAAACCACTGTTCCTTAAATAAAAATAAAGTTGCTACGTGGGCCAACTAGTTTAAATCCTGGGACTAAATATAGCAGTGAGAGCCACATTTAGACTATTTAAAGACTTTGCAAGCTCAGAGCTGCTCTGATGACTCCTTTATTTTAACCTTTGGGCCCATGGCATAAGGGTAATAACACGAGGGTAGTAAAATGCAAATCTTGAGACTTTGGATGAGGTGGGTGGCTTCGTGGTTGAGATGTCAGGGGTGAGGAGATGGAGGAATATTGCGTATTTGGGGAGAATGTGGTCTAGGCCCCAGGCGATTGAGTTGGGTGTTCTCGGCATGGTTACTAGACAAAAAGCATTCCCCACCTTTCCAAAATAAACCTCCCCCAGAACCACAAAAATTTGGCACATGAGGCAAAGTCCCCACAGGTCATGAGCTATTGTGGAGAGTAACTGATACCCTGATTGCTTGAAAAAACGTCTATTCCCAGCATTTTTTATGATTGATTTTTTTTTTCCCCCTTTGGGAGAAATATAGGATAACACATTGCACTTCAACCTGCAAAGGAAAATCAGCTCTTCTGTTTCTAAAGGAGGTGGGGGACTGTGGGTGTTGGTTTTGTGGTGGTTTTGTTTGTAAATAATATTTCACAGGATTGTTTTTTCCCTCTGACTTATGTTTAGTTAAAACTGAAATTAACAATACTTTTCACCACTTCTGCTGTTTTTACTTTTAATCAGTTGGGATTACAAAGTTTTGACTGAGATTTTTCTAGATGGTTTTACTCGTGGGTTTCTGTGCCCTAGCACAATCTTCTCATTGGGTTGCAGACACGGCAGAGGAGTACTCGATTCACCTCAAACCTCTTGGAATTTATTGAATTTTACAAATGAACAAAATTGCACGAAATGTTTCAATATTATTCTATTATGTAGACTCCCCCTTTAAAAAAATGCCCTAAATTTGGCACATAATTGACTGCTACCTGGAATCAATCAAATTGCATGATTTCAAAGGGTTGTTTGGAATTTTTCAGAAAGATACATGAATTTAGTGCATAGAGAATATCTTATTCCTGGCTAGGCCTACTTAAAAAAAAAAAATCCCTGCTTGCTTCTTGTGGAAAAACATGCTGAGAATCAATCTACTTGACTCTGTAATAGGGAAAATTCTTAAAACCCCCCCAAAAAAACCCTTATTTAAATTCTTCCCAAAAAGTGTATTACCCTGTTTCTGGAGAAACACTTCAAAGTCACAAAGAGGTGATCAAAAAATTATAATTGGGTGGGTTGGGGGCAGGCAGTGAGAGGGAGGGATGGGGGCTGAAAATTCTTTTCGAATTATTTGCGTCTCTTGTCATAGTCTCAAAAGGTGCGTCTCTTCCTCCTCTGTAAATATATTATCCCTTTTATGAGGGTGTCACACATATTTGGTGATAGTGTTAGTTATTTCTTCCATAACTACTGTCACTTATCAGCTACTTAGTCTTCATGCTTCTCTTTTTCACGGAGATTCATCGGTCTTCCCTTGAGTGATAGTTTTGTGTGGTTTTTGTGCTGGTACATTATGAAGGAATTTGTGGTTGTGGAGCAGGGGAGGGTATGCCCTTCCCCTGAGTGATTTGGATTAGACATTTGTAGTCTGCTGTCAAATAACAAGTGTGTGGAGATAGTTAACCATTGTGTGAGGATTTCAGGGGAAGGAAACCCTTCATCTTTTACTTTTCTAATGGACAATTGAGATGTTCAGCTTATGTTTGAAAGGAAAATGGGCGCGGATGGTCTTGCTGGCCTCACGGACTAATGCTGTGGAAGGAGCAAAGAGAGGGAAGGATTATTGATAGAGGAAACAACTAGTGCTGAATCCTGGGAGGGAATGTTTATTTCCCTGCTCTCTAGGAGGGATTTGGAAAGAGCTGTAATCCAGGGTTAGGAGTAATTTGTTACAGCAAGATGATACTTGAGTGGCAGGAGGATTCTGGCCAAGGCAGCAAGAGTTTTATTCCGGGGAGTAGCTTCGATTTTAGAAGGTCATTCTGAGAAAAATCTCTCCTACCCCTTATGTTTGTTACTCAACTAGCCAAATTACCCAAGGGGACTCTTGACCCATTTTGTATTTTTCTAAGACATCTACGCACAATTTGAGTTAAAGCCTTACAGTGAGGAATATACACAAGGATGACAATGCAGTGGAAAGTTCTACAGTGGGGTTAAAAAAATCCATCCTTCCCCAACCTCCTGTGAGATCAGAATGTTTTTGGTTTCAGTATTATTTTAGGGATTTTTTTTTTTTTGCAAAGTCTTATGATTCCATTTTCTGTGTTAAAACTTTTTTTTTCAACCAAGCCCCAAAAATACTTTCTGACCCTGGGGAAGGAGCAAATTTTGCAAGTTCTTGGTTTTCATGACTGTCTGAAATCCTTGGAGCCGCGTATACTGAAGTAACCCCTTGTCGCAGTAAAGACCCAATCACACATAGAAACCACAAGGGAGGCGACAGGAAATTCAGTATGAAATTTGCTGGGTTTACTACAGAGTGGCTCCCGGCAGTTCACCCAGAATTGCTACATCAACAGGAATTTTTGTGGTAGTCATACAAGTCATCATGAGTTTCGCTTACCCAACAGTTGGAGAAAATGAGTCTTTTTCAGTAACACCCTTCCCAGTTGATATTTACAATAACAACGTGCAAACAAAAGCCCCCCCCCCCTTTTCTATAGCACCTTTCATGGAAGGATCCCAAAGAGTTCAATGCAAACATTGAATTAAGTGATACAGTAGCACACTGTGATGTGTAAATATTCACACCTACTTGACAGATAGCAAAACTGAGATGAAACTATTCCTCAAATTCCAAACGCCCCAGTCAGGATTGCATGGGTACTGTGTTAACCCAACCCTATTTCATGAGCACTGTGTTAACCTGTCCAATTGCACGGGCACTTAAAGAAGTAATCCTTGCCATGGATACCTTATAGCCACAAGGCAGAGCTATAGGTGCTCAGAATTTCAGAAATTAGACTGAGGGGTGTGAACTGGGCCTCTCAAAAATCCAGGCTTCTAATACCAAGTGACCATCTTGATGTATGTGATTTGCATAAGACCGCACAATGAGTCCTTTGGACAGCCAGCGGTAGAACTCAGGAGTTGCACCATGGCCTCACTTGATGAAAGTTATGACATGCCGTGGTTGGAAGCACGTTGCAAAGCAAACCTGAAACAAGAGGTTCCTTATGTTGATCAATCTCTTCTGTTTCTCTCCTGCCAGAGCACACAAACTAAGATTTCCCCACAAGTGGGCAACAAGCGCAAGTTACACAAATGCCTATTTCTGGTCATGGTTGTACATGGGGGTACTAGAGCTGGAAACGAGTCAGGAATAAGCTGGTGCAGACAAAGAATGGTGCTATGTATAGACATCATGGGAAATAATTCTTCTATAGCCAAGCCCTCCAAGGGGAGCCTGATCATTGCAAAGATCTCTTGCCATGTCTTCATTAATAGAAACCAAAAGCAGATTTTTCTAAGGTCTGTTTGCATGATCCACCCTGTGGTGCAAGCGGGCAGATGTGTTCTACAGAGTTAAAGCAGAACCACATTGGATTGACCCTCCAGTAGGGAGGTTCGAACGTGGTCCTAAAAACGGTGGTTGAAATTGCGCTGTCTACTTTTAAACAGCGATTTGCTCTTTAACATAGTTTGAAAGTCCTAATCCTGTGGTCAGGGCTTGTCATTCATCAAAGGCAGTTCAGATCATTGAGGCAGACAGTTTCACTAGCCTGCCCCCAAGTATATCAGCACCCCCCCTTTTTTTAAATGGGGATGAAGGGAAATATATTGTATGGACCATAAAAAAAATCTTGGCGTTCATACAAACATAAGAATCTCTGTCACATTTTCAGTCTTTTCATTTGGGAGATTGTCGGGGAAGAGAGAAATGAGTTTTGGGTCTGTACGTCACATTGTTCAATAAATCTCATGTTGATTGTTTTGCTGATTTCAAAACACCCCTATGCATAAGTAGAGAGAATCTGCTGAAATATCATCCATTCCACTCTGTTCGTTCATGAACTCTCTCTGCTCCTCTAGAAGAAATTTTCCACACCATGATGTGTTCCAAAGTAATCACAGAATACTAGAACTGGAAGGGACCTCTAGAGGTCATCTAGTCCCCTGCACTCCTCTAGAGATGAATACGGCTATTTTTTTGTTTTAAAATAAATAAAAAGCTTGATGTTTTATGCCAGGGTTGGGCAAATACTGGATCGTGGGCCAAATCTGGTCTGCAAGGGTTAGCTTCTGGTGGGCCCCCACTAGGGATGTATGCGACTAGTCGAGTCACTACATCTGATGAAGTGGGTCTTTGTCCACGAAAGCTTATGCTCCAATAAATCTGTTAGTCTATAAGGTGCCACAGGACTTCTCGTTGTTCTTACTCGACTAGTTGCTTCTCCCCTTCCCCCACGCTGCCTCTATTAGAGGCAGCGGCAGGGAGCAGGATCTGGTGCTGGGAGGGGGCGAGCCGGCTTAAAAGCTGGTTCCCCCCAGCACCATCTCTGCTGGGATGGGAGGGGGAAGGCAGAGGTGCAGTGGGGGATCAGGTGTGAGCTAGAACAGCTGAGTCCCAGCTTGCGGACAGTCCCCTGCTGCACCTCTGCCTTTTAACTGTAGTAAGAGCTCGGCTCCTACTACATTTAAAAGGCAGAGCCGCAGCAGGGTCCCGTACTAGTGGGCGGTCCTTTACTATCAGGCAGCTCTTACTACATTTGCAAGGCAGAGCTGCAGCGGGGTTAGCACTTGGGGCCGGGAGCTAACCCCACTGCAGCTCTGCAGTTTCTCCCTTATCGACTAATTGAGTAGCTGGTGGAAATTCCATCGATTACTCGATTAGCTGATTAAGTTCAATTTTACATTCTTAGTCCCCACCACTATATTTACCTGCCCAGCCGCGGGTATCAGCGAGCGCAGTTCCCCATTGGCCACAGATCACCCTTTGCCACTTCCTGCTGCTTCCATTGGCTGATCCGTTGCAAATGGGAGCTGTGATTGCCAGTACCTGCAGCTATCTTGTGTCTCTAATATTCTGGGACTGACATGGCTGCAACTATGCTCCTTGCAACAAATAAAATGAGTGACGCTCTCCTGGGTTCCCCTTGCCCGACCTAGCTCCTCTTGCTAGCTAAGAAGAATGGAGACTTTACAAGCCTTCATAAGCCAATCATTTGGCGTGCTTAGATTCTTTGGTAATAGGAGGTTTGAAAGTGTCTTTGGACACACAAACTGACGTATGCAGAATTGAACTGCTCTCTAGAGTTACTCTGAGGGGTTGTATCAACCGTAGAAAGTTGTATGTTCACATATGATTTTTCTGTGAAGTTAGTTCTTACAGTGTCTGGCCACTCTGATTTCTGGAGGCCGGGTATTTACATCAGAAATCCCACCGGGCTACATGACAACCATGCTATTCTCGGCAGATGTTGATTGGCACCTTGAATCCAGTCATTCAAGTTACACATTTCTCTGTTAGATCTGAAGAGTCCAGGTTTTTGTCCCCCATGTAGGTATGCAGAAGCTATGATTACTCTCTTTGTTAAACCAAATAGGTTACGCTCCTTGAGTCTGTCACTGTGAGGTATGTTTCCAAGTCCTTTAATTGTCCTCACAGCTCTTCTCTGAGCCTTCTCCAGGTCATCGACATCTGTCTTGAATATGAACTCCAGGACTGGACGCAGCATTTCAGCAATACAGAGATAAAATGACCTGTCTACTCCTGCCCGAATCCCGTTGTTTGTGTATCCCAGGATCTCATTAGTATTGTCAGGGCTCGACAAATCACTGAATCTACTCGCCTGTGGTGAGTAGCTTTCAGCCAGTCGCCCCGTTCACCAGTGGCGCACGCATGCGCAATGCGGGTCTTGCGCAGTGTGGGGCTGGCGAGTAGGTTTTGCTGCCGTTTGTCAAGCCCTGAGTATTGTTATGAACATTTAAAACTGGGCTATTTTTGCCTTAGAAGCACATAGAGATTTTTTTTTCAGGATGTTTCTGTTCTATGCATTGCAGTGTGAGTATGCATGTGATCTTATGGGGAACAGGAAGATGCAGTGATACCAAGTTGGGGCTATTGGAGTGTGCTTTTTCACAGATATTAGTAAGAAAAGCTGCATATGAAACACTGACCCAGAAGACAGAACTCCATCTGGGAGGTGGCAATATCCAATGGCCACGGCAGGAGAAAGGGAGTCGGATTTTCTTCCCGCTTGTAACACTGGCTCTGTGACTTCAATCAGGGCACTTTTGCTTAAGCCTGACTTACGGAGATGGGGTTGGCTCCAATAGGAGCTGCCAGGACTCGGCTTCTTTGGAAATCAGGGCATTTTCACCTGCCTCATTTCACTCTAAAGTGGGAGCAATATTTACCTGCCTTGAACGATTCTTAGGGTCGTGAGTGAGATCCTTTGATCAGAGGACTTGCTGTAAGTGCCCAGTATTTTCTAATCCTGCATTCAGAGCATACAGAGCTATTTTAATAGGCAAGTCTCACTGCTCCAAGTGGCAATGGACCCCGGAAGCGCTGCATCATCATTTCAGTGCAATTAGCAAATATTGAAGAAATATCGAAACAGACAACATTAGGCCCCCTTTTCTGGGATCTCTTATTTTATCAGAAAAAAAAATAGGAGGTGCAGAGGTGAAAGTAAGTGTGCAGCTTGGGCAAGAGCTGGCTGAGTTGCAGCAGAAGCCAGCAGGGAGCTATTTAAAGTGCTGGCAGGGACCAAGGTTGCAATAGGACAGTACCTGTAAGACATTTTAAGTTACTTTCCTGCTGAGGGGTGTAACTTAAACTGACAAGAGCAGGGAAATTTAGACCCACAGATGTTTTTGTTTAGCTGTAGCTTCGGGTATCTGTCCCATGATGCACTGCTTTGCCACCACGCCCAATGACACTAAGGGAATGAAGGGTAAGGATATTAAGAGGCAGGTAATTGGCTAATTGTGTAGTTGATAGAATTTTTATTGACTACCTGATTAGTTGATAAGCAAAGGCACTCAGTCCCTGCTCGTGCCAGGTCCAGGAGCTATCCCCACTGCGGCTCTGCAGTTTAAATGGAGTAGGAACCGGGCATGCAGGCAACCCGACTCCTACTGTAGTTAAATTGCAGAACCACAGTGGGGGTAGTGCTGGACCCGGTGCGAGCCGGGACTGAGGAAGCTCGGTTCAATCCTGGCTCGCGCCGGGTCTGGGACCTACCCCTGCTGCGACTCTTCAGTAAAATATATTAAGAGCCAGAGTTCCTGCCCGCCTGGCTCTTAGTACATTTAAACTACAGACCTGCAGCGGGGGTAGTTCCCAGATCCAGCGCAAGCTGGGACTGAGCCGGGCTGTCTGCTCGGCTGAAGCAGCCCCTGTCTGTGGCCAGCTAGGGCTGCTGTGGACTGGTGCTGCTTCGTAGCAGCCTCCCCTGCCTCCTCCCCACCCCTGCGCTGCTGCCTCTAATAGAGGCAACAGTGAGGGGCGGGAGGGGGGGCGGCAGCACCGCAGAGATGGTGCTGTTAAAAGCCAGTTCCCCCCAGCACCGGCTCCTGTTCTCCTCTCCCCCCCCTTTGCTGCCTCTTATACAGAGGCAGCAAGGGCAGGGGGAATGCAAGTAGTCGACTCGACTGTGCAATATGCCTAAGCTTATCGGGTAGTTGACCAGTCGACTACTCGCTTACATCCCTAACACAGGGCAGAAGTTTTTGCTTCGTGTACAAACATGAGCATGCTTTATTTGTCAGGTCAGCAATTCCACCATATTATCTCAACACATTTTTATATGTTGAATTACCTTTGAATTTACATAATCATTGACTATTTCAGAGCCTGGTTAATCTCAGTACCCTCTTTGTCTGATGTAGTTGCTTTACAAAGGAGATTTTTTTCTAACTGTTTATTGTATTCACAGTTCTTCTGTTGTACAGTTTATTCCAGGCTGTTTATTATCATGTTAATATAAGGGGTGTTAAAATGTATGTATTCAAGAAAACGTGTAACCACTAAAAATTTCAATGGTTACACATTCACACTTGGGGTGGGGGGAGCTACTTGCCTCCTGATACTCCCCCCTTCGTGCTGCTGCCTCTGATACAGAGGCAGCAGCATACACTGCGGGGGATGGGTGGGTAGGGAGCTGCATGTAACTGTAAAGGTTAACCGATGAATCCAGGCTCATCAGTTAACCTTTCATACTTTACACTATCACATCCCTAGTTGATATTCCTACAATATCATTATTTTACAATTATTCTATTTTAAAATGTAATGGTAGTTAGTCGAAGGTTCCGCACTGGAGAAGAGAGAGGTGGGGAGCAGAGGAACATACCTTTGCATTTGGGACTCAGTCCGTCATCCCTGGATTGCAGTGGGAATTTTAGTTGTGTAAAGAATCAGCCTCTTTGGGGTGCAGGATCAGGCCCTTTTTGCTCAATATTTATGGATTTAAGAGGAAATTGTGCATTGCAGGGGCAGGGCAGTCACGGTTTCTCACTTCCCCGTTCCGCCATGGGTTCGGTTAGGAACTGTGGAGGTTCTGTGAGGTGGATTCACATTCTCCCCAGGAAACTCAAACACACAAGACTGTGCATCAGCCTTACAGAACCTCGTCTACTCTAAAAATACATAGTGGATTTTTTTTGTTAGGTTTTTTTTTTTCTGTGGCGCAGCATCAACTAGTGTGGAAACAGTACTGCGGATGAATTATAAAAACGCATACATACTCTGCATGATAGCGTTCTCTGGTGGAACTGTACTGCTGCAGAATAACATTATTACACCGTTGGATGAATGCTTTGAATAATGGTTTCTAGAAAACATGCCTAGGTTGGAATATTGGGGTGCAGGGTGTTGGAAGGCTGTTACCAATAGAAACTGGGTTAGGGACATCGCATTTCAGGTTCCTAAAAGAGATAATTGCTGGAATGGGAAGTTGGAGGTGGGGGGGCTGGGGGGGGAAGATGGAGCTTTCCAGCCACCCAGCCCTGAAGGCAGGGCTGCTGCCAGCACAGAAGTAAGGGTGGCAATACCATACCATGCCCTTAGTGCGGTGCTGCTGCTGCTGCTGGTAGTGCTTCCGTTAGCACTGGGTGGTTGGCCAGCAGCCATCGCTCTCTAGCTGCTCAGCTCAAAATCAAGGACATGTTCAGTTTTAAAAAATCTGCCCAGAAGGAGATCGGAGGCCAAAAAAAGAGATCATGTCTGTGGAAACCT
Source organism: Pelochelys cantorii (assembly GCA_032595735.1). Lineage (NCBI taxonomy): Eukaryota > Metazoa > Chordata > Testudines > Trionychidae > Pelochelys > Pelochelys cantorii. The sequence goes on along the minus strand of CM064333.1, from coordinate 64,221,514 downwards.
GGACGTATGGTAACCAGAGCGCATTTTATTTTTTAAAATAAAGGTCCTGGAAGAACAGTCTCATTTAGCAACTTGGCTAATACTGCCACAGAAGACCCTCAGCAGGTGGTGGGCTCCATGGGTCTACCAGGCCTTCAGAATGCCAGTGGCAGTAGCAAAGTCTTGTTTCTCATAAGACTCAAGATTTTTCTTTTTTGTGCCCCTTTTACAAAAACAAATCTGGGCCATTTGAGAGATTTGCCTTTCCTGATGTGCTAACAATTGTACGGCCCTTTAAAAAGTTGGTTTCTTTCAAGTACCCTTGCTTCATGTGTATTTTAATCTTTGTGCAGAGACCTGCAGCGTAACAGTGATTTTGCGTAAGATCTCTTGTTTCAGAAACACACTAATGATCCACGCTTAGATCATATTATTAAACCGAGAATAAAATACTTATGCAAAAATTGGTCTAGTTAAAAAAAAATTTAAGAAGGTGGCCGGGGAGCCGTTTATAATGTTTTACTTGGATAATAACTTGCACGGGTTTGTTTGCATTAAGGGGCTAAAAAGGTTAGTGTTAGTAGTGGCAATTCATAATTTTCACTTTGGGGTGGACAAGCAGGAGGGGACCGTATATGTGTGTCCTGTGTTGCATGGAGCGGGTGATAGTATTAATTCTGAACTGCTGATGGTGGGAACTTCCCTCCTCTTTGTCTCTCCCTCCACTAGGACCCACTGTCAGAATGCTGGGAAAGTCAGCCTTGATTTTTTGCAGTTCCCTTGCAAATGAGAGGAACTGCCTGACTCAAATCGGCATTTAGGGCCGAAAGAATAGGATTTCCTGCTATTTACTTGCTCAAGGAAGGAAAGGATTTACCTCCTGGCTGTAATAGAATCTAATTTTCTTCTTTTAGTAAGAATAACTGCATATTGCAGCAGTAGTAAACCTGTGAAAACAATCAGTCTCTGCCTCTCCTCCTCCCGTCCCCTCCTCCCTCCAAGTTTGCATGTAAGAGCTGTGTTATAACTCTTCCTCTGTCAAAAGAATCCTCCCTTCTACAGTTTCCAACCTAATACCTAATGTATTGTGCGCGGTTAGTGGGGACCCCGGCAATTAACTTGGCATTTCGTTCCATGGTGAAGGAGAGAGTTGCTGAGGGGCGGTTGCTGCTACGTAACGCCATAGGACCGCGTGCTCCCCTCCCAAACCATCTGGATTCAGTTAGCTCTCTCGGCAGTAGGGCTGAGTCTCATTTCCTCCAACCAGTAATATTATATAGGCAGTGATTCTGTTCTGCCCTAACATAATTGAAAATTATGTGTATTGTAGACTCGTAAAAAGCGGTGGCTCAGGTAGCCTGTGGAGATTGGCTGTGGCACACAATGAAGCTTTTATGCAAAGTAAGAATTATAAGCCACTGCATTAATGTTGTATTATGGACACAGCAGTTCTGGGATGTAGAGTCCTCGAGCCAGGCCTGTCCCCTTAAACAGAGCTAATATTTCTTACTTTATCAGCAGGGCTGGCGTTTTCAAGCCAGCCTGTTACACTTTTGCGAGCATCCCGGCATTGAAGCTGTCAGTTAGTTAGCTTGATACAGTGACTTGCTGAGGCCTTTTGTGTTTATCCGAGAGACAGAACATCTTGCCCTTGATGGGGCTGGAATGTAAAGTTGGAGGCTTGCCACTGGGTAGAAAGTTGGATGTTACTTTACTGGCTATTATTGCACACCACTGCTGTCTATGAGGTCTGTTTGTTTTCCCCTTCGGTAGGCATGTGTAAGGGAAGCTGCAAATGTGAGAGTGTATGTGTGCAAAAACTAGACCCCTAGGTTTGGAGTTTTCTTGTGTGCATGTGTGCAAAACATAAACCCTTATATTTGGCGTTTTCTTTTTGGACTTCACTTGAATTCACTTCCAACTGTGTCCAGGAAGAGAGGCAGGTTTGGCTACCTCCTAGAATTTGCAACGTGAGATTTCTTGGCATCTCTTTGTTAGGGGTGAGTTTGTAGAAGGGTTTTACTGAGATCAAACGAAAAAATGGATGGTTTGGATTTAAACGTGCAAGAGCAAAGCAGTTGTAAGTTCTTCCTTGGCTCTTTCTTTCACTTTCCTTGTTCTACCTTGATATTGTAGCAATTACTGTGAAATTACTGACCCTCTTCTAGAGACTGAAGGTGGAGCAGGAAAAATTGCACCTTTCACATGGAGTTTTTTTTTCTGAGGGGAATTTAGTGCCAGTAAAAGGTTCTCAATTGATCACTGGAGACCACAGTCTTTTGTTTAGCCACATAATAGCGCACAGAAAGCGCCTAGTGTGAACTTCCCCATGCTGCTGGTCCAGTGTGTCTGAACATGCCCTGGGGGAGAGCTGCCTATTGACAAAAGTATATTCCGGTGTCCAGGCTTGCTCCAAACTGGGACTATCTGCTAAAGTTGCTGACAAAGCTGTGTTTCTTTGTGGGTTTGTCATGTTTGTAGCAATATTTTAAATCACTCATGACCATGGCTGTCTGGTGGGCTAGGAAACATACTGTACTCCGATTTCTAATGGCCTAGTGCCCATTTTCTTACAACCCTTTACTGCATTTTAGCAGTGGCAGAACTACCCTTTTGCCTCAGTGACTTCAGACCAGAGGCATATTGAGGGGTGCTGTGTGGGACTTGTGTTTGTGGCTGTTCTGTGGATACCCAGCAAACTTCAGTCTCCAGGGAGATGGGGGGAGGGAGGGGCAGAGGAACACAGCAGTATCTTTCACCAGCCCTAAACATTTTAAAATGCTGCTGAGAATTTTAGGGAGCTATTACTAATTGCGGTCTGCCAATTCATTTATCCTTATTTCTTTTAGTCAAGTGAGTTTGTGATCTTCAGTGCAACACCTTATGAAGGAACTGACATGCAGACCTTTTGTGTCTTGTACTGATTTTTCCACAGACACGTTTGTATGGTGATGTTATAATCACCGTGTAACATCCCCATACAACGTGTCTGTGGAAAAAATCACAAGTCTCAAGCCTTAGCAATTGATTTGTCTGGTATTGCCAGCCTTAGATGTTTAAAAATCATTACTCAAACTCCCTAAAAAACAAGGAGATTAGTCTTTAAAAAAAAATTGTAAGATTATCTTTTTTTTTAAATGATACATTTTGCGTTCTTTACATTTGCTTTCTGCTTTTTGAATTTCTAGTCTAAAATACTCCCAGGGAACATTTTCAAGCTTTTATCCGAAACCAGACAGGTTAGATATTTACTCTTAAAATAATAATAACAATCAGGAAAGCAGAGATTCTCTTGTAATCACTTGTTTCCAAGAGCTGGGCCTTCATTTAAACTTCAGACACTGGGAACTTGTGGTAAAATAGACTGTTGGCAATGCTACTTCTCTGAAATAATTATTGTTTTTAGATAAGTTTTTTTTTTTAATTCTAGAAGATTCTACTCCAATTTACAGAAATCTCAGATGTGAAGATTTATAAAAACAAAAGTTTCTTGGAATGTGAAGAACCCAAAGGCATGAACCACATGTTTATTTTTTTAAAATTTTAAAACTTGCAAACATGGGCCTCTCCAAGAGTACGTCTACATTGCAATAAAACACCTGTGGCACCGAGTCTCAGCCCAGGTCAGCTGATGTGGGCTCATGGAGCTCTGGATGTAGGGATGAAATTAGCGGTTTAGATAAGAGGTGTACATCAGAGATCAGGCTTTGAGATCCTTCCTGCTCATGGGCTCATGTGAACTTGAACATCTGCGCTGCTATTTTTAGCTTTGTGTCCTGCCTGTCGGCTGACCCAGACCAGGTCTTGTATTGCAATGTAGACATACCTGAAATTTCTCATCACTTTCTGGTATCTCTTTGTCACCTTAGTGCATGCAGCCTTGTGCCTTCTAGGCCTGTCACACTAGTAAATGTTGTGTGTGTGTGAATGAAGGCATTAGTATCCTTCTAAATAAATGGAATCAGACACTGGATATAATGGGTCCCTCAGGCTATGTTTAGACTACAGGGTTTTTTTGAAAAAAGTGGCCTTTTTTCTAAAAAAAACTTCACTTGTGTCTAGACTGCCACCATGTTCTTTTGAAATTAAATCGAAAGAACGCAGCGTTTTTTCGACATCGGTAAACCTCATTTTATGAGGAAGAATGCCTTTTTTCGAAAGAGCTCTTTCGAAAAAAGGCATTCTTGAACGCAAACAGGGCTTTTTCGAAAGAGAGCATCCAGATTGCCTGTGTGCTCTCTTTTGAAAAAGCAGATCGCTTTTTCGAAAAAAGTGGTGGCTGTCTAGACGGTCTCTTTCGAAAGAAGCTTTTTGAAAGATTATTTTGAAAAAGCTTCTTTCGAAAGAAGCGTGTAGACTAGATGTACCCTCACAGACATAGGAATAGGTGTTACACCACGGGTGGGGAATCTAAGGCCTGGGGGCCAGATGCAGCCCCCGATTTGCCTGGATCTGGCCCCCAAGGGTCGGGGCTCTCCCCCCCAGCCTTGGGGAGCCCACGCTGGTGATCCAGCCCCCCCGCCACCACCCTGCAGGGCTGGAGCACACAAAATCTACTAGCCTGAGCCCTCCAAGACTCTGGTGTGTGAGGGGTATGTGGGGAGTGTCTTTCTCTTTCTCAGTTGTGGGCCATGTCAGTAAGGGCTTTTTTTTGTTTGTTTTTTCCTCACTTGTGTGTGGACCCCGATTGATTTTTTTTCTGTGGGTCAGCAGGGCCCAAAGACCCAAAAGAGGTTCCCAGTCTTTGTGTTAGACCAATGAGGATTCAGTGCAGGAAAGTCCCGCTACAGAACTACTTTGTTCTGTTTGGTTTTAAATGTCACAAGCAATGTGGTTTCCACTGTGTCCCTTGAGAAAACTGTTCAGCAGCCATCTGACTGCACATCTCTCAGAGAATTGCAGGCATACTTCTTCCACTACTTTTGATGGGGCCAATTTCTGCTCTGTCTCACGTGCGTGTTAGTGATGCTAGTAACTTTAATGGGAAGATGTGCATGTCCATGCACAGAACTTGAAATCCATCTCTGAACCCAGTGAAGGCCATACCGAAACTATTGCTTTTTGAAGCGTGGTTCAGTTCTGAAAAGTAACTAAGTAATAATGGCTTGTTCTTATCCAGCACATCTGGTCTTCTGTATACTCAGAGATCTGCTAACTTCAGTTACCCGCAGAATCAATGCAGATGAGTGAGTGAGCTGTACTTTTTTCTTCTTATACATCAGCTGGATTAAGAACATAAGAATGGCCATACTGGGTCATACAAAAGGTCCATCTAGCCCAGTACCCTGTCTTCCGACAGTGGCCAATACCAGATGTCCCAAAGGGAGTGAATGGAACAGGTTATCATCAAATGATGCCTCTCCTTTCATCCATTTCCAGCCTCTGATAAACAGAGGCTAGGGACACCATTCCTACCCATCCTGGCTGATACCCATTGGTGGACCCTATCCTCCATGAATTTACCTAGCTCTTTTTTGAATCCTGGTAAAGCCCTGGTCTTCACAACATCCTCTGACAAGGAGTTCCACAAGTTGACTGTGCTCCATGAAAAAAACTCCCTTTTGTTTGTTTTAAACCTGCTACCTATTCATTGAATTTGGTGACCCCCCTAGTTGTTTCAGATTGTTTAAGTTTCTGTGATAGGGCCAATCAGGTATATTTATGTAAACCTGTTGTTGTCTCTGTGGGGCTCCAGGGTATGCTCACGTCTTGAATTCTATGTGCAGATCTGGTCTCCCCACCCCAAGAAAGATATATTGGAAATGGAAAAAGTACAGAAAAAGGCAGCTGGGGGGAAGGAGGGGTGATTTGGGGAGCAGCTTCCATATGAGGAGAGACTGATAGGATTGTAAAAGCTTGGAAAGGAGACCACTGTAGTGATGTAAGTGACTAGTCAAATAGTCAGCCACCCAATAAGTATAGGGTTATCGGGTAGCCAAGTGACTACTCGACTACTCGCTCACTCGCTCCCACCTCTCTATCAGCGCTGCACCCAACTCCTACTACATTTAAAATGCAGAGCTGCAGTGGGGGTAGCTCCTGGGCCTGGCGCAAGCTGGGACAGAGGTTCTCCCCTTATCGACTAATTAGTGTAGTCCACACAAATTGTATTGACTACACGATTAGCCAGTTACCCATTTCTTAACATCCTTAGATCACTGAAGGGGGATATCATAGAATTCTATAGAGACTGGTGTGGAGACAGTGAATGAAGCGGTGTTCTTTGAGTCTTCTCATGGCATAGGAACTGGTATTCACCTAGGGTGTGTCTAGACTACAGGGATTTTTCGAAAAAAGTGGCCTTTTTTCGAAATACTTTACCTGCATCTAGACTGTTGCCGTGTCTTCGAAAGTAAATCGAAAGAACGCGGCAGTTTTTTCGACTGTGGAAAACCTTGTTTTACGAGGAAGAACGCCTTTTCTCGAAAGTGCTCTTTCCAAAAAAGGCGCTATGTAATGCAAACTGTGCTTTTTCGAACGAGAGCATCCAGACTGCCTGGGTGCTCTCTTTCGAAAAAGCAACTTGCTTTTTCGAAAGTACTGGTTGTAGTCTAGACGCTCTTTTTTGAAAGCGGCTTTTTCAAAAGTATTTTTCGAAAAAGCCTCTTTCAAAAGAGGCTTGCAGTCTAGACGTGGCCCTAGTGATGATAGGCAGAAGACTTGAAGGAAACAAAGGGAAGTATTTCTTCACACAGCGCACAGTCAATCTTTATAACTCTTTGTGAGAGGGTGCTGGGAAGGGCAAGACTATAACAGGGTTCAAAAAAGAGAACTGGATGAGTTCATGGAGAATGGGTCCATTGGTGGCTGTTGGCCGGGACAGGTAGGGACGCAAAACCATATTCTGAAGTGACCCTGGCCTTTGTTTGCCAGGTGCAGGGAATGGGCGAAGGGGAGGGATCGCGTGATGATTGCCTGTTCTGTTCATTCCCTGTGGGGCACCCGGCATTGGCCACTGTCAGAAGACAGGATACTGGGCTAGATGGACCTTCGGTCTGCTGTAGTATGGCTGTTCTACAGTCTAATGCAGCGGTGTCATGGAAGTCTATTGGAGAGAGAAGGTGGGTGAGGTAGTATCTTTTACTGGACTAACGGTTGCTGGTGAGAGAGACAGCTTTGAGCCACCCAGAGCTGCTCCTCGGGATCTGCGAAAGGTGCTAGGAGTGTCATAGTTAAATACAAGATCAAACAGTTCACCATAAGTAGCTAGCACATATTCTAAGGCAGGGGTTCTCAAACATTGTGATACCATGACCCCCTAAAATGCTAAATGAGTTTGTGTGACCCCCCGCCCCACTGCCCTGGGTTCCTTCCTCCCCCCCTCTCACCAGACTCCTTGCCCTCCTGGGGTTCCTTTAAGACGTTTGCAGTCCTCAACGCCCTTCCCCCCTGCAGGCTCCTTCCCCCCGTCTCTTTCTCCTCTGTGCCTCTTTTCCTCTCCACGTCCCTTTGGTTCTCTCTCTCTCTCCTCTTGCCTCCTCCTCTGACCCCCCACATGCCCTTATTTACCTCCGGGTCCTCTGCCCTGACCCAATCCCCCAGCCCGCGGCCTGAGGGACCCCCGCCCTCTCCCTGCTGGGGAAGCGTTCGGTCACCTGGCAACCATGCCCCGGCCGGCCCCTTGCGCGTCCGCTCCTGTGCCGGCCTCACTCTCCTGCAGCTGAGCCGCACTCCTGGAGTCCCGCGGCCCCGGCCACGCTGCGCGGCTTGCCGGCGGCTGCCTTCCGCCGCCCTGCTGCTCTTTGCGGCCCAGGAGAGAGGGCTCACAAGTGAAAAACCAAATCCAGCTGCGACCCCCCTCTAAGTTGCTCGTGACCCCCCTGGGGATCGCGACCCACAGCTTGAGAAACGCTGTTCTAAGGGACAGTTCAAGGTGAAGTGGCCCATTAACAACACTGTAAATCATAGGACAGGGAGGGCGTTAATGGGTAACAAATTGATGTAATAACCCATAAATCCAACATCTTTATTAAGACTGTGATTTTTAGTGTCTAGCAAAGTTATGAATGTAAGCTGTCTTTTTTTTTTTTTTTTTGGGAGGGGGGAGGTATTGTGCAGGTTTCTGAGGGGGATTGATGGGTCAGATAGAGAGTGATCACTTTGTGAACAGCCTTCACCCGCGAGAAGTAGAGCAGGGGTTCTCAAGTGTTACTGCAACTCCCTTCCGACAGCCGAAATTACTACATGACCCCAGGAGATGGGGAGATGGGAGGTGGGCCTGCACCAGCCCCACTGCCTGAGATGAGGGACCAAAGCCAAAGGGCTTCATCCCCAGCCTGGGGGCCTAAAACCTGAGTCTGTCGCCCAGGGATGAAGCCCTGGGCTTCTGCTTTCGCCCTGGGCCCCAGGAAGTCTAAGTCAGCCCTGCGGTCCTGACACACAGTTTGAAAACCACTGTGATGTGGTGCTTTTGTCTTTTATCGTTCAAGAGCATAGTGGTTGACTGGTTTCCACTAGGGATGTAAATATCCATTAAAAAAGTTAAATGGTTAAGCAATATAATTTTAATCATTAACTGTGGAGGGCTGGTGCAGGGCAGCTGGGTCTGGGGTCCCACAGAGGAGGCTGCTCTAGGTAGGAGCCCTCCGCTTCCAGAGGCCTGCTGATCAGCCTGCTGCAGGCAGGAGGCTCCTCCAGCCCGACCTTCTGCGGGGATGGGGGGTTGGGGCTGCTCTAACTGGGCCTGCCGCGGCTGGGGGACCTGCTCCTGCCAGGCCCAGCTCTACAGTTAACCAGTTACTGGGTAAGCATGCTGGTAAGGCTAATGCCTCCTGGGTATTTGGTTAACCAGTTAACCTTTTACAGACCTAGTTTCAACCACTTAATTGGTTTTGGGGTCAGTCAGTGCACTAGATCAGGGCTACTCAACACACGGGGCCACATGCGGCCCGTTTGTTTGCGGCCCGCGGTGCGGTTTGGGTTTACGCCGGGCTCAACACGTGGCCCGTGGGTGGGATCCTTTGAACATGGCCTCCACTGGGAACATGCTCCACAATGGAGAGGCGTCTCCCAGGCAGGGTGAGCATTGAAAGACACAAGTAGACGGGCTGGCTGGAACAGACGGGTACAGGGTGTTGGCGTTTCGAGCCCCCAGGGAGGACATGCCAGGGCATTGTGGGATGTGCTGGCTGCTTAGCCTTGTGGGCAGAGCTTGCGAGGTGCTGACTGGCTCACATTGGCCATATTTAGGTCCGGCTCCATGGCTTAAGGTTTAATCTTTGTATTCATTCCTGTCAGTGTGAAAGAAGCTATTTGCATATATTCGCATATATATTTGCATGTATATGCAACCACACTTAAGTTGCGGCCCTCGGCATGTGGTGTATCATTGTGACCCCCCAGGGCTTCCAAAGTTGAGTAGCCCAGTGCTAGATGATATGCACCACCTGTTGTTGTGATAGGCATGTGTTGGACGCATGGATCTTGAAAGGTATGCTGTGGAGTGTGTTGATCATTGCAGAAGTGGATATATGTCTGCAGATGTTTGCATCTGTGTTTTTGTGGGGTTTGGTGCTGTTTTGATTTGGGGTGGCAAGTCTGATCTTGAGCTTGGAGAAATTGCGGGGTTGTTTGAAGGCTAGAAATCAGAAAAGATTTCTTCCAGGGTGGGGTCCCCATCCACTATGGATTGTAGTTGTTCGATGCGCCAAAAAAGGAAATAATCCATTTTGACTTGCAGACCCCGGTTGAGTTCGCAAAGCTAGTACAAAATACAGGTGTAAACTGAGAATATTTGATCTGGAAGCCACTGAGAGAAAATAAACATGGTACCTCACAATGATAAATACAGAGTTGTCTTTCAGAATAGAATTGCATGGTGAGGTTTGTATAGTGCTTTGAAGACATAAAGATCTATAGAAGCTGATTGTTGCTATTATTGGCCTTTGCTGAATAAATTCTTATTGTGAGATGGTAATATATTGCGTGTGTGTGAAGATTTTGACTGTCCACCCTCTTTCCCCTCCCTCTACCCCTATCAGTTTCTCAGCTGTTATATTCCTCTGTGTGCTTAACTTCTTCCAGATCTGATTAATTAATAAAATAATTTGAGATTACATTGTCTTTGCAACTTGCTTTGTTTTCTTATTCTACTGTTTTGACAATGCTGCTGTATAAAAATGTGAGTGTTCTGCACCAGTTTTGTTTCACATGACCATACCAAGATACTTCCCTCCTCTTTGGTTTTTGTTTTAGTTCCTTGCTTACGTTTTAAGTTGTATCTTTTTGTCCACGTAAGTTAGGGTTTGGTTTTGCGTGGGTTTTTTGCCTTTCTTTTCTGAACTCATTTTTCTTTTCCCATTTTTGTTTCCTCCCATCCAGTATCTCCAGATGAAATGGCCACTGCTTGATGTTCAGGCAGGGAGCCTTCAGAGTAGACAAGCCCTCAAGGATGCTAGGTCTCCATCTCCAGCACACATCGTTGTAAGTAAACTCAGAAGACATTCTTCCTTTGTTTGGAAAAAAAATACATTTGACATTAACTTGTCATCCTTTTTTCTTTTCCTCGATACACACAGAAAAGAAAGCCGAACCCAGGTTAAAGGGTGGGTGGTATGAGTTTTCTTTTGCGGGGTAATACAGGTTGAACCTCTCTAGTTCAGCACTCTTGTGGTCCGGCATGATTTTAGTGAGAGGGATGTCCACTTATCATGGGTGGTCCCATAAAGTTGTTTCCAGCCACCAGTCCTGGCTCTCAGTGTTTTGTGCTGTTGTTTAGCTCTGAATTATTCCTAAGTGTCTTCTAAGAGTCCAGTAAGCAACGGAAGTATGCTGCTAGACAATATTGACCTCCCATGGTTCAGCAAATTCTTTGGTTCAGCACCAGTCAGGCCTCCAGGATGCCATACTAGAGAGGTTCAACCTGTGCTTCAAAAATTATGTATGGTATAAACAGAGCCAGCCTGAGCTATTTTTGCGCCCTGGGCGTGCAGCGCTGCCCCTGGGCATGTGGTGCATGAGTGGCCCCGCCCCCGGGCGCGCGCAGCACATTCTTGCGCCCCGGGCGCGCAGTGCATGCGCGGCCCCACCCCCACCTGGCCCGGCAACACCGTGCAGCGCCCCTTACAATCGGGCGCCCCGGGCTATCGCCCAGTCAGCCCGTAGCTTGGGCCGGCTCTGGGTATAAAAACTCTTGGTTCTTTGGAAAAGTGAAGAAACTAAGTGCCCCTGAAATTTACACTTTCCAAAACTATTTTGATTTTATGTAAATTCAGTTAATTAACAATTCTAACTTTCCAGCTATTGAAATGAACACAGGATATGGGAGAATATTAAAAAAAACACACACACCACCTTCAAGGAGCATCATAAATCCAGGCCCTGATTTGTAGTCTTTAGTTAGACAAATCTTCTGTGGGATTTGTCAAGCAGAGTCTTACCCAAATAACTGCTTGTGGGATCAAGCTAAAAATATTTTCAAATCAACAACAACAACAAAATCTTTTGAGTTCTGCTGCATTTTCACTTAGTATAATAAACTGAACATCGGCAAATGGTATGTTTACAATTTTGGTTCCGTTACTGAATTCTGCTATTGGAGTTAAAATTATGTCCCTTACAGTAAAAGTGATAGCAAAGTTACTGTGTTAAAACCACATGTGGGAGTGTTTAAACAATGTCAAGGAAGTTTTAAAAAGAAACAACTTGTTATTGTGTACTGTACCTCGCAGCCATGACTGCCTAAACTTAGTCGCATTCACCTATATCTGGTTTTTAGGCATTTTTTTTGCTAATGACCCTATCAGTTCAGAATGTTGAGCTGGTAAATTAACCTCTTGGTAAGAAGAGGGGTCATGGCTTGTTATAACATTTCTTCCAATATATTTTATTACCAGATCTCATGTTTTTTACTTTATTTTTTTATAATGAATGGGTAACAAGGTAAAATTATGCAAGAAAAAAAACTGCTCATGTATTTTTGATATAGGATCTAAGGGTGATATAGTTGAGAGGTTACATCAGGCATTTGAAATACACTAGTTTACTTTAAAAACGAAAAGAAAATAACTGAGAAGTTTGTCTTCAAAAATATTTGTGTCTCTTAATCTGAAAAGTCCCAGACACTTTATGAGCATCCGAAACCACTTTGATAACATGTTTTAGTAGCTCTTATAATTAATAGTTTAAAAAGCAGACCGGGATAAGACAGAGTGAAATGTAGACTGTATTGATGTTTTAGATGGTCAGTGCCAAATGTGGCTGCTCTCTTTTTAAAAGAACATATTTGTTTTCCTCCAGCTATTTGTGCTGTTGTTATACTGAGAGCTCAAAATAATAATAACAAAAAGACATTTATCTTGCTAGCTCTTTCTGGTCTACAAACAAAATTCCTAGCCCCTCTCCCCCGTCACCTATTTTCTAATGGCAAAAACCCCAACAAAAATCTGCCTTTCATTTCCTTGTTTATCAGTCTCATCATCAGAGATAAAAACATTCCTCTGAGAACTGGGTTTGATAACTCATGTGCCCTCTGCTGGCTGGCTCCTTTGCCACAGCAAAGCGAAGTGCAGGGCAACATACACATTGGTAGTCTTTCATTTTAAATTTCGCAGTGACAGACTTGTTTATCGGAGGAGGAAAGAAAGATTTTAATAGATTCTGGTGGAAGATTTTTGCTGTTGGATTGTAAGCATTGAAGGTAGGTCAAGTGTTGCTAGTCACTTACATTGTCACCTCTTTTTATATGGGATTGCAATATAAATGCCGAATTTAAACATGCAGATGAAGATGGGAGGTGTAATTGAATTTCAAGTGTCACTGATGTCTCTGACTCGTCAGAAGAATCGGCTCTGCCCTTTAAAAATAACCATTTTCCTTCCTTCAGAACACAGCATGCCTCTTTTGGAAAGACCGACTCTTCAATTTGCTAATGTCTCCCTTCTCATAGCCCCCCATTGCCCATAAATGTGGCTCCACCGTACCCCTGACTTGTGCGCAGATGACGGATAGATGAGTTGACCCCTCCACCTTCAAAAATTATAGATTCTAAATTCTCTTACCCATTTTGGAAATCTTTTTATAGGAAGCCTGAGGTGGAATCTGCTATGGATTTCGACTGTTTATGGGGCTCTTTAAGAGCTGTTTTACTCAGCGATTCAATAAAAAGTGTACTTACCATAGCAACCACTTAGGCTGTGAGGAACATATACTACCTCCGAGATGGAGACCACCTTCCAAAAGAGCCACAGCTGGCATTTGTAATGTGATCTTTTGTGTTACTTACAATGTTCTTGGGGAAAGAGGTTGGGGGGAGAAGAGAAAGGAAGACAGGGAAATGTGTTTTGATGGAACCAAGTTTATGTGAGTTTTAATGTTCGTTTTTGAACACCCTCTCTTACTCCCACCCCAAAAGAATGCTCTGCCTTGTGAGGTAAAAATGCTGCTTTACTTCCCTGGTGAAGCCAATAGATAAAGAATATAGTTTTTTGTAAATGAAAGCCTTGTGGCTGATTACATATCGGGGGGCGATGGCAGAAAGAGGGCTAAGTAGTTGCAGATGCCAGCTAGACTGGGATGTGTCAGGTTTCTTCAGTACCACCATTGGATTGATGCTGATGCACAGCACACCAGGGAGTATCGGTAGTTGTTTTACTAATGATTGATACTGAGTTATGTTATGAAAATGTGATTACCCTTTATACGGATGAGAGGGGAAATTTACCTGTGTACACGCACGCGTGCAAAATATGTGACATCTATAGATATGTTTATAAACAGTTCCTTCCCTCACGCACACTTACATCCTGTCCACATGCCGTGTGCATAGTCTGATTTTGTTCTTGAAATTTGTTGTGTTGCTTCAAAGATCTGTAATGAAAGGACTGACACTTTCAAATCACTTCTTATGTTTCATGTATTTCTGATATCAGGATTAGGGGGTACTCTTATAGCTGGATCACAAATGGAGGGAAGGACTGCTTTTAAGCATGCTTCCTTATGAATGCTTGGCCACAAGTAATGCCACTCTTACTCAGGGTTACGTGTTTTACACCCTGCTTAGGTGAAACACCCATCAGCTTCAACGGGAGTTTTGTCAAATGATTCAGGACTGCAGAACAGGGTAGTATTCAAATGATTACCATACATGTACTTATTTGCCTTCTGTCCTTTTTTTTTTCCAGGTTAGTTTAAGAACATGAAGTTAAGGCTACAAAAATTGAAGCAAAAGACCAGCATGAGTAATGTGAGGGCTAGGTTAATAATGATTTTTCATGGTGCTGGAGGGGGTTTTCAAAACCTCTGAGAATGTCAGCTAGATACTCTGTTTATGTGTTTAATATGCTTTAGAAGGCACAGCAAGAGAATCTATTTAAAATCAGTACATTTATTTGCATTTCAGTGTCTCAGTTGTCTAGTAAAGCTTTGCATCCTTTGTATTCGGTCCAGCTGCGTATCTATGTCCAGAGGTGAAAAAAAAAACAACCCGAGGGCAGAGAAGAAGTTTTTTTTAAGAATACTCTGTTAAGGTTAGCAGGCTAAAAGTCTGAACTCAGCTTACAAATAACATTTTTGGTTTTGGGGGGCAGTATTGGATTTTTGTTTTGTTCTTTTGTTTTGTTTTTCCCCTTGGAAACTTTCAGTCTTCCAAGGACAAAAGTTTCAACATACATCAAATCCAGCTGCACAGCTTGGATGATCCTCAATGTACAGAGAGTGTTTCTTGTCGTAGAAACATACGCGTCCATGATGCTGTCCCTGTGTGCATGCAGGCTGGCGGAATGGACAAAATTGTCACTATCCGGAAATAAGATTTTTGACTGTGGCCCGGTCTCTATTGGCGGAGAAAATTGATGCAAGATACGCAACTCTAGCTACGAGAATTGCGTAGCTGGAGTCGACATACCTTGCATCAGTTTCCTGGCAGCAGTGAGGATTACTGCCTGACGGGGATGCCCTCAACATTTGATTTAGCAGGTCTTTACTAGATCTGCTAAATCGAACCGCGGAAGATTGATCGCTGGAGTGTTGCTCCCCGGTAAGTGGAGACATATTTGGACATGCTCAGCTTGCTGAATGCAAGGGAGCAGGCAAGTGGGCTGGAGACAAGGATTGCTCACGGTTCTTGTAGGGAGGAACTAAAAGATCTGAACTTGAGACTTACTTCCTGAATAATTCCCCATGTATGGTATCTTGATTAACTTGTTTATAATCTGTTTTTTCCTTTATATTAATATTGTCAGAAAGTTTTGTTGTTCTCACCATTTTCAAAGTAAATATTCTGACTAAGCTTAAACTATTTCAGATGATGGTGAGATTGTGTGTTAGAGGCCATTGATTGGCTAGAACCTCTGATATCTTATTCCACCAAAGCTTACATTTAGCTTGCATTGTACCAGGCAAAGACATGCTGCACCAAAAATTGTGTTTTGGTATAATGTGTATCTTACAAAACAGTAAACATCAAACATTCCCATGTTCTCTTCTGTAGGGTACACTTTTGAAGCCAGTGTAAATTTTACCTTAGGGGTGGTACTGTTTGGACTGGCTTTCCTATTGTACTGTAATGAGCACATCCATTGAGCAATCTGAATCCCCAAGAAAAAAGAACCACACCATTGTAGTATCTATCCATCTATCTTTTTGTCTGTCTGAAATTTGGCTTAAGGAGGGGAAAATAGTGTTTTGAAAATGTAATATGACAAGTAAAGCTTAAGGCATCTGAAATTCTTTCCCTTTTCCATGTAGTAATCATGCACAGAGAAGAGCCATTATTTATAACTTGGTCATTTTTGAGGGAATTAAACAATTACCATATTATTTGGAATAGGAACGGTAGGAGAAAAATAAGAATTCTTTTAGTTTTTTTGAATGTGGCTTCCATTTGCAAATGCCTTTTTCTTCTTTTTCTTTGTAAGGGATTGCGAGTTCGTTCTTAAGATAGATTTCAAAACTCAAATACCTACATTGTACCCCCAAAATATTCATGTGCAAATAAATGGTAGTAAGGACAAATATATCACCTTTTTTCATGCACAGGTACGCACATGCAGCTACATAAGCAAAACATTTTACAATCCCAACTTAGCGTGTGGGAGCCAGAAGTCCCCAGCTAGGAGTTTTAATGCTCTCTGATTTATTTGTTTTTAATATTTCACATAAAAGTTTGTTGTGGAGTAGCTGTGTTTCCTCTGCCATAACCTCTAAGTTGTTTTTGGATTTGAGGCAGCATGTGTGCACATGATGATGAGACTTTTTCTTGGAGTTCTTCAAAGTGATTTCCTTGGTACACAAAACAGATTGTTGAAATTTACCAGAATCCTGTGGCCCTTTAGAGAGAAGTGTTTGTGTGCGTTTCATGTTATTGCTTATTGACAAGACTGGCGCTGTGGGGTATAGCCTGGCGAGGGAGAATGAGTTTTGTGCGTTAACAGCGGATGACTGGATTGCAGATTAGCAGGTTGCAGTTTGGTGTTCAGGCCAAGCATGTGATCTTTTTCAATGGTACTTCAGTAGTCTAAGACCTTATAGGAACTATTACTTAGAAAGCTTTAGTGAATCTCCTGCTAAACACTTTTTACTCCTTATGTCTAACTTTCCTAGCAGTTATGAAATACACAGAATGATGCTAAAATACATACCTCAAATATGTGCAGAATTTCTGTACACTGAATATTCATAGTTGACTGAGATCTAGCCACAAAAACTCTGAGGGAATTGTGTGGCTAAATCACTCACTGCTAATTATTTTGGTTTTTAGAGGGGAGGAGTTGTGTTAAATCACTGTTCAAATCTGGAAATTTAGAACTAAATGAAAAATCAAAGAACGGCAGCACAGGAAGTATAAAATGGTATGGGATCAACTATCAAATACCTGTATTTTTGACTGTAGACTCAGTTTAATGATTTTATATATGCTAAATAATTTAGAGCAGAAAACAGATACCTTGTAGAGTGTGAAACAGAAATGAATTTGGGCCTTTAAATAGGTGATTTATCTTTATAATTTGATACACTTGAGAGGCAGTTCAGATTCTTAGAATTACTTAATTCCATTGCATCATGATTTCACATCATCTCAACCCTATATGAAATCTTAGTCCATGATGAGCTCTTTCCATTTTTCATTGACTGAGCCTATACTCAAAGGCTGAGACACTGAAAAGCTGGCAGTCTTAGTAATGATCGTATCTTTAGCCCCTGAATAGGGACTTAGATGCCTAGACACTCCAGGCATCTCTTTAGGTGCCTAAATCCCTGTAAAAATCTGGCTCCTGGAGACCAACAGGCAATCCTCAGCTGGCGTTAATTGTAATAGCTACACTGCAGTCATGGAAGCCATGACAATTTATACCAGATGTGGGTCTTCTCCTTTAGAATTTTAAGTTCTTTGGATTTTGTGATATTTTAGCAGTGAATAGATACTAACATGCAAGATGTATAGTACTGTCAACCTCAGTTGTTCAAAAATTGTATGAAATTGTATCAGGTATCAAAAAATCGTGAGATATAAAAAATATATAGTTTTTAAAAAATTTGTTTCCTGGTTTAATGTATATATACATTTTTCAAAAAACAATATATTTTTTTAAATCTCACGATTTTTTGATACCTGATACAATTTCATACAATTTTTGAACAGCTGAGGTTGACACACACACATATATATATAACTGAGGTTTTCACCAAATCACTTGACTCCTCAAGCTGGGGCTTCAAGAAAAATAGTAAATATCGCAAACTTGCACTAACCTGTGAGTAGGGTTGTGTGAGCAGGGTGCTGCTCCAGCCTTGTGAGGCTGCTGCGGACAGGGTCTGCTCTGTGGCAGGGCTGGGGGCGCCATAGGCAGGGTCTGCTCTGGGTGTCCAGAGCAGCCCCTGTCCGCAGTGACCTGAGTGCTCCGGACCGCGGGATTTTACATCTCTAAATGAGATTTTTGCATCCCTACTTGCGAGAATTGCAGTCAGTTGTTCTTTGAGGAGGTGAGCTATGAATGCCCGCTCCATGCCTGCTATTGAGTGTCCATTTCTGGTGAATTACGCTGTTGCAGTGTATGCTGTGGCCTGGTGTATTCCAGAGACTTGACATTCTGGCATATACATTCTTGTATATCCTACTCGTGAAACTTTACTGGTGCTTTTATACCGTGCATGCTTAAACTCAGACTGAGGCAGAAACAAGGACATTTTGACATCACGCTTCTCTTTTTACCTTTTGTTTGATAAATGGCCCAGTTTGCTCTGAATGCTGCTAATAATCAGATTCTGACCCTATTTGACTGGCTATCATGGATTCAGCAAAACCTTGCCTAACCTAGGCAGGGGTCCAGGTTGGAATGTGGTTTTGAAAAGCCTCTTCTGCATGAGGTGGCCAAGCTGTGTTAGAAGTGACTTCACCTACAAGCCAAGTTTACAGTGTGCTCCCGTATGCACATTAAAATCCCGTTGAAAAGGTCTGTGTAGCCTGGGACTAAGATGGAGCATTGGCAACTATAGGAAAGGGATGAGAGAAGACCACGTCTTATAGGCCTTTGACTGGCTTCATTGCAATGATGGTATCTTGCTTCCCAAGCAATGTAGAGCCCATGCACAAGCTCTTACTGGGTATTTGGGGAATTACCTTATTATATTGAAAAGCTTCAGCGGGGTAGCCGAGTTAGTCTGTAACAGGAAAAACTTACAAAACAACAAATAGTCTTGAAGGTGCTACTAGACTAACAAAACATGTAGATGGTATCATGAGCTTTCGTGGGCCCAACCAACTACATCTGAAGAAGTGGGTTGTGCACACAAAAGCTCATGATACCATCTACATGTTTTGTTAGTCTTCGAGGTGCTACTAGACTAGTCATTGTTTTTTAAGCTTTTCTTCTGATGTTGGGCATCCATAACTAAAACACGGATCAATCTGCTCCTCCCCTAACTGCAAGGGTTAGTTGTGTGGTGGAAGATATATACCAGGACTTTTTGCTTACTTAGGAAAAGAAAAGCAACCTCCTACACTAGTGTGAAGTCCCAGGTCTTCAGCGCAAGCTTGGGAGTTCCAAGACAGCTGCAGCATCCTGGTCTCCCCCCACCATCTTCTAAAACTTGAATTAGCTATGGATTAGCAGGGCTATAGCCACAGCCAAGTCTCACCAAAAGGGTCCCTGACTGGGTGATGCCTGGCTCCACTGATTAGTCCAATCATGGCCAGAGAAAGGCCTAGGAAGTTTGTCTGCGCAACAAGGTGATGTCCTGTTATGGCTGCATTGGATCCTGCTTGTGTCTGCCTCCTTCACCCAGGCCCGTTCCTGATTCCTGCTCCACGTCTGGCTTCTGCCTCCCCCCCCCACACCTTTGCCCCTGCTCCCACCATGCTCCTGCTCCCTGCTTGATCCTTACCTCTCTTCCAATTGCATCCCTCCCCGCCTTCCATACACCTTGCCTCTAGTCACCAGTTACCAGGCCTGGCTCTGACCCTGGCCTCCGATTTCTCATCCTGGCTCTAGCATTTGGTATCTGACCTCTGCTCTGGCCCTCAGCTGTGACTCCTGCATCCAACTCTGGCTTGACCCCAGCTCTGATCATTGGCAGATGTCTCTGGTGCTGACCCTTGGCTTCGTGCCTCATGCCTGCTCTGCCCATTAGGCACGACTCCTGCTCTGACTACGCAGTCAGACTGCATACATCCTGGTCTGTCACTTCAGTATCAGTCCTGTAAGGTGTGATGCTTCGCACCATGCCTGCAAAATGCTTTGAAGCTCTTTGAGAAAGGGATTAAGGCCAGAACCAATCTGAGAAGTTTGAGGACCACAAAAGTCCTTGTAAGTTTGATCCAGCACCCTAGAACTCTGCCCCCATCCACATAGATTTTAAAAAATAAATAAGTCTCCAAGCACGACATTTTGAAGGACCTTCTTCCGTGTGGTTAGGATGTGGAAGAGCTTTGTTGCTGCTCATTTGGAGATCTGGGATGGTCATGGGGAGGCAGCATGCATGGGATAAGTAAATGAGGGAGGGCTGTGAGTCATTGACCTCAGGACATGACCTGTGTGTTGGTGGAGGAAGAAGTAGTGAAACACTTAACAGCATATTTATCGCCCCTTGTTCAGTTTGGTGTCTGAATTAAGCTACCTAGTTGAATTAAGCCACCTAGTTCTACGTCTAGGCACTCAAACTGATACTTAGGCATCCAAACACAGTTGTTTTATGTGCCCATTTACTAATCTGAGCACATCTCAGCATTGGATGCCCTACCTCAGATGCTGAGGTTGAATATCGAGACCACAGTATCAATTAAAGGTTTGCCAAAACCCATTTTTGACGCAAATGTATTTCAGACTACTCAGGCGTGTTTCATTAGCATGGTATGCCATTAAGTGTTGATTGTGGTAGCCATAAATTCAGTTGATTGTTAACTCATTGAAGCTTAATTTTTGCTTCTTGTCTAGTCATTCTTACATGTGATCATGTGAATTTATTAAGGAGTTGGTTTTAAAAAGCAGGTCACCCTACACGGAAGAGTGTCTCCGCTAAACAGAACAAAGAGATAAAAGGTGGGAGGGGAAATTGAGATGCTGAGTC
Source organism: Pelochelys cantorii (assembly GCA_032595735.1). Classification (NCBI taxonomy): domain Eukaryota; kingdom Metazoa; phylum Chordata; order Testudines; family Trionychidae; genus Pelochelys; species Pelochelys cantorii. Next base: position 64,201,033 of record CM064333.1, on the reverse strand, counting down.
ATGAAGCGGCTTGCCTAGGCTCACGCATCAGAGTAGTGGTGAAACTTGAAATAGAACCCTGGTCTCCTGATTTCCAGCTGTGTTCTAGCCACTAGACTAGGCCATGCTGCCCCTCTAGCCTGTTGTAATATGCAACCTCTGATGGAGCTAAAAATGGAAGAATGGAACATCATAAGCGTGGAAATCACCTGTCCGTCAGCATTGGTGATCATTGTATTTGCCAGTGGCCTGCCCTGAGAGACGCAAAGGCTTAATAGCAGCAAGCTCATTAGGACTTGAACGTAGGCTGCAAATTCAGATGATCTGGGTAACGTCAGACTGTAGGGACAGTGAACTTTCAACCCCGGTTCAGCAATAAGAAATGCCTATTCAATAAGGCTCCCCTTTTACAAAGAGAGGGTGGACAGATGCATGTCATTGGGCTTTAAAAGTATTGCTGCTTGTTTCAGCGTCTGCTGGCTGGAGGCAGCCAGGCATGGGAAGGCATCTCAAGAGGTACACCAAAAGGCACTTTGGAGCGTAACCTTTGTGAGTGTTTAGTCAAAAGTAAGGCTTCAGTCCGAGGAGGTGTTTTTATTTGGGTGGGCAGATGCAGGAGGGGGAGAATAAAGAAGGGGAAAAAGGCAACAACTGACTTAGAAAGGGGGACATTTTTTATTCAGTTTTGGCTGCAATCCCTGGGTCCTGTAGTCTGATCTGGGCAGGTAAAGGCTTATGCCCACTCGTGGTCCCATTGAGATCTCTAGAGGTTCTGCCCAGGAGCACTCTACTATCATGTAGACTCCATTCCTGCTGAGATCTTCCTTGGTCCAAGTTAACCCCTCTTGGAACATTGTGCTGAAACATCATCCTGCAGGAAATCTTAACTGTTCCTCAAATACCTAGAGAAGGGTCCTGCTCAGGCACAGGATAGCAGGTATCCTACTTACAGAGGCTATATCTAGACTACAACTGTTTTTCGGAAAAAACATGTTTCATTAGTCTATAAAGTGCTACCAGACCATTTGTTGTTTTTTTCTGTAACAGGCTAACTCGGCTACCCCCTGAAGCTCCTGAACAAATAAGGAAAAGTTATTTACTTGTTCCCATAACATAAGAACTAGGGGTCACCAAATGAAATTAATAGGTAGCAAGTTTAAAACAAACAAAAGGGAGTATTTCTTCATGTAACACACAGTCAACCTGTGGAACTCCTTGCCAGAGGATGTTGTGAAAACCAGGACTTTAACAGGGTTCAAAAAAGAACTAAATAAATTCAAGGAGGAGAGGTCCATCAATACGTATTGCCAGGATGGGTAGGAATGGTGTCCCTAGCCTCTGTTTGTCAGAGGCTGGGAATGGGTGACAGGAGGGGAATCACTTGATGATTACCTGTTCTGTTCACTCCCTCTGGGGTATCTGGCATTGGCGTGTGTGTGTGTGTGTGTGTGTGTGTGTGTGTGTATATATATATATATGTATATATATATTTTCATGAATATTTGTGGGCATAACCCCTCTCCTTCAGAGCTGTTTAATTGGGTGAATTCTAAAATATGCAAGGAAGAGAGAACAGTACACTCATTTGAGTCAGGATATTTCTTTCTGGGTGTAATTCAAGATGCTGGAAAATGTGGAGTGTCTTTGTAGATGCAGTGCTGCAGGCCTCCCTCCAGCTAAGAAACGTGTGTTTTGTGTGTGTGTGTGTTGTACCTCACTGCTTAGAGAGCGAGAGACCTCCGTGAAGAGAATGACAGGGTTTGATATAAACCAGCAGGACTGCATTGCTGCCTTTATCCAACAGTAAACCCTTTCACAATACCATATGCCGCACATTCCATCGCAGCAGTGTAGGGTGTGAGATAGTTAAAGCACACTCGGCAAACAGGAAACGCTGGTGACCGCTGTGTGTGCTTTTCATGTAGATAAAGTATTGGGAGCGTAACCTCCCCCTCCCTCCCAAAAGCACTCAAATGCTGGAAATGGGGAGAGGAGGGGGAGGAGAGCGGGGAGAGGAGGAGAGGGCGGGAAAAGAGAGATTTTGGGCCTAAAAGTCCAGTGGTTGTGAAAAGGCAGACAGGAAATGCAGCCTGTTGAACAGCGAGGAGTAGAAAAAACTGCTGCTTCGCTTCTTGGATTTATTTTTGCTGCTTTAAGTGTGATATCAGTATTGCTATTGGGCAGCAGCAGATCTTTTTTAAGTTCACTTTCCTTTTGGTTAGCATTCCAAAAATGACTCAGTCTGTTTTGAAGACATACGTTTATTTATATATGAAGCAAGACCACCTTTCCTGCCCCTCCTTGCCAAACTTCTACACACACACTGGTATTTTTATACACATATGTTTGTTGGGTTGTTGTGGTGTGGGTGGGAGAGTGTGTGGTGTGTGTGTGTGTGTTGTTTGTTTTTTTTTTTTGCAATCCTATTGAAGAAAGTATTGTAATACCACCCTGGAGTGAAGAAGCATCTATGTTGAGAGTGGGGTAGAGAGGAGTAGAGTATTGTGGATGGGGAAGATTTTAGGAGATAAACAGACGAATAGCTTTAATAAAATAAATGGAGTGGAACCTTTTCAGCGCAGGGCACACTGTATTGGTGCAAGACAGGCTTTAAAAGCATTGGTAGTGAAAATTGACAGGCTGAGAACTGGGACATAACAAAAATGTGAGTCCTTGGGAGTCTTGTTCACTGGACAATGTCTCAATTGTTTCCTTGATTTTCGCAGGCAGCAGGGGATATTGGGAGATTTAACTGTTTACCATCCAAGCAGGCAGTGGAGGTACTTGGAGAATGAAGAAGTGGCAGGAAATATCATTTCTCTTTGGAAACGATTAAGGATGTCAGTGTGTCATAAGGAAAGGTCACACTGTTCTCTGCGTGTTTGTCTGCTGTTGAAATCGGACTTTAGGCTTCTTTTAAAAAAATGTAGAGTAGTTTTGTTGCTCTCCTTGCAAACAGTGCTCTCTGTCTGGAAGGACCGGATAGTGAAGTAGAGTCAGGTGGACTTTAAAAAGGAACAAGGGAAAGAAGGAAAGGTTGTCTTGTTTTTGTTTTTACATCTGTTCATTGAAGGTAATTTTCAAGCCTACAGTCTTTGCCTTTTAGCTGAACATTTTAATGTTGATTAGATTGTTTGGAACAAGCTGAAATTTGAGACTTGGGAATGTCCTTTTTTCCTTTATTAGCCACTGCACCATTTTGTTTAAATCTTGAAAAGATTATCTTAGAAGAGGGAGAAAGAGATGACTCAGCCTTCTCTTCACATTTGTGCTTTATTTATTACAAAAACAAACATAGAAATTCATTGCATACCAACTCTATCTGGGCAAGGTTCAAAAGATGGAACTGGTAATTCCTGAGTCATCAGCTTTTCAATGTGTGTTTTGTTGGGGGTGGTGGAGGGGAGACGGGGAACGGAGCAGACCAAAGTTGCTCCTTCCAGGCAAGAAGGTGGGAGGTTTATTTGCAAGCAGATAAACCTGTTTTAATAAAGTTGGATCTTGCCTCAGTGGCGTGATGTTTAAACACTCCTCAGGCAAGAAGCCAACTTTCAGATGAATGCCTAGATTGGCATTAGAGATCTGGGATGCATTGCGAGTGTTTTAACTTAGTAATGTATCTGTGTGTGTGTGTTTCTCTCTCAGCCACTCTTCCTGCAGTTTGCTTTTCCTCCTGCTTTTAACAGTTGCTTGGATTCTGTAGCCAGCTGAAGTCTGCTTTGTCTCCTTCTTCCTGTCAGACAGGAAATCGCTTCCTAAGTGAAAATTACAAACTTGTCATATAGCAAAACTCTCCAGTACTCTCAAGGATGTAGGGCAGGGGTCTTCTGAAATTTTGAGACAAATAAAATGTAAAGTTCTCATCTGTATGACCAAGAATAAAATGTTACTATCTTTGTGGTTCAAAATTTACATGGAATTTGGGAGGGCTAACTAATGGGGAAGGGAAAAATTAGTCAAAAAGAACACCGAGCCCAAATTAACTCCATGCTTTAGATTTTTGGGTTCTTTGGTGAATCTGGCCATAAGTATCCAAGTGCGGACTGGTGGGTGCCGAACACTTTGGAAAATCTGGCACCAGTTGTGGGTGTTGAACACTTAAAAATTTGGTCTGTGCTCTTTCGATAGTCTTGCACCATGTGTGTGTTTCAGAAATAGCACCATTTTTGGAGTTTTCTGTAGATCAAATGAGTTGATGACAGGTAAGTAGTTGACTTCCTAGATAAGTGCCCTGCGAAGAGCTGAATTAAACAATTTGTAATTAATAATTTGTGCAGTCCGTTTTGTCTCTCTCCCTGTTGCTTAATTGTCAGTTCAGTGAACAGATCATGGTTTCTCTATTTTAGTTTATTTGTGGAATGCTTTTAGGGAATAGTTTTTGCTGTGGAGATCATCCACAAGTCATTCTTGGCCATCACTTAGTATTTGAGCTCTTTGGCTTTGTCATGAAGGACACATGATATGTTTCTGTTCCTTGATTGGACAGCTTTTAGAATCTACTTCCCAGTGTGATTTATCTTCCACGAACAGTCTCCAATACTCATTTAAAATGCACCACATTGGCAAGCAGCCCAGCCACTAAACTAATTTGCTGGTATATCTGCAGAAAATGAGCAGATTTTGCAATATATTTAAATTATTTATTATTATTTGTATTAACAGTAGCACATAGAGGCCCCAGCAAGGCTTAGGGTGACATTATGCTGTGCACTAGACGAATTTAAAAGATAGTCCATGCCCCAAAGAGCTTAATATTTTAAAGAATATTTGCGGAAGAGTCTCTCTTAAAATATTCACCCAGTTCTAATAGCGAATAGTGCTAGTAGCCCCCGTTTACACTCGACAATAGACCCGTTACCAATACTAGTAGGCAGCAACAGATCCTACGCTCCCTCTCACTAGTCTTTGAAAATGGTTTAACTGCTAGTATAGACAAGTCAAAACCATTTACAGCACCATTACAGAAAGTGTTATTGAGACTCCCTCAGATAGGTGGCCTTAGTGTCTGCAAGTCTGTTCTCTAGGTCAGCTGAGCAAGATGAAGTGTGTTTGAAATTTTCTGCATATACTCTAAGTTGTCACTCCAAAGTATTTCTTGCAAGAAGTGAACAAATACTTGAATTGTGCATCCCTGCCATGTTGCCCGCAGAGAAGGCCATGGATCTCTCTTATCATTGGATTTTAAAGTACCCAGGACTGCTCGAGTCACTCCAGTAAGCAGGCATGTAGAAACTAGGGATGTTAAATTGCATGTAAATGATTAACTGCGCAGGGCGCCATCCAGCTACTGCCTGCCACCCCACTTCCAGGAAGCTGGCTGCGACCCCACTCTGCTGCCTCTGGTACAGAGGCAGGAGCACAGGGCGGTAGGCCGCTCCCTGGGAGCCAGACTGGGTGCCACATGTAATCTTTTGGGTAACTGATAAGCTCATATCGATTACCTATTTAAATGGCTACATTCTTACATCCCTAGTAGAAACTAACTGTGCTGGGATTTGCCAGCCCGCTGCATTAATATACTGTTATAAACTATATTCTTATTCCAGTAGCTGGACAAATGAATTGAATTTCTTTTGTCCAATGAATTTACTTTTTAGTGCAAGGTTTTATGAATTTAATTATTATGGGCCTGAGACACACTGACTATTGACGTGAAACGGGGGGCGGAGAAGAGATGATGGGATCTGATGGCGATCCATAGAGGAGATGATCCAACCCAATAATAATAATAATTAATAATAAATTGTGTTTATTGCAATAGTGCCAACATGCCCAGTACCAAGTCTCCATTGTGGTAGGCACTGTTGAAAAGCAGAGCAGCAGATGGTTTCTGCCCAAAGATTTTGTCATCTGAATAAGAAACACACAGGGCAGGGACAAAGGTAGAACTCAGAAGCAGAGTGAACAAAGTGATACCAGCAAATGGCTGTTAGCTCACAATTTTTGGAGGGGATTGGCTAAATGGAAAGTTAAGGGAAGAGGAGCCAGGGGAACAGGGCAGAGGGGAAGTCTGTATGGGTATGTCTACACTGCCTCCTCCTGTATGGAGGAGGCAATGTCCTCCTGCAATGAGGAGTAACGGTAGTTCGAATTAGGAGCTTTAATTCGAACTACCTAGTCCGTGCCGCGTGTAGCCGCGGGCAGGGAGTTCGAACTACGGGGCATTTAAAAATGGCGGCGCCCGGGAACATGCAAATAAAGCCCGGGATATTTAAATCCCGGGCTTCATTTGCAAGTTCGAATGCCTACATTAGCCACCCTAGTTCGAACTAGGGTGGCACTGTATACATATCCTATGAGAACAGGGGCAGGTGTGAAGTGAGGCTGAGGTGATGAGATTGTGTGAGGAGGAAGGGGGTGAGAGAGGGCTGGAGCAAACAGCCCAATCATCAATTCAAGGCAGAGGAAGTCAGACAAAAGTGCAGGAAGTTCTCTGAGCATCCAGAGGTACCTGCTTTGGCTACTTTTGCTTTTCCTGGTTGGAGTCTGTCACTGGCTCTTCCCTGTAGTTTTCCCCCAAGGCCACACAAAATGTGGGAAAGGAGGTAACATGTGGTTCTACGACCCCCCAATGGATGTGTGCGGTCTCCCATGCAAGCTTTGAATCCACGAGGTAATTGGGGTGGAGGTGCCTCCCACTGAGCCCAGTTTAACTCCCCTCCTTTCCCAGTCAGTGCAGCCATTCCTCCTTTGGCAGCTTCTGTTTCTACTGGCTAGAGCAGGGGCAGGCAAGCATTTTTGATGGGGGGTCCACTTCAAGATTTGGGTAAGTGGTCAAGGGCCGCATTTTTGTATGGAGGGAGTGTGGGGACATGGATGGAGGTTGAGTGCAGAAAGGAGCTTGGGGTAGGGACTTGGGGTGCAGGAAGGCTGTGGTGTCTGAGAGGTAGTTTCGGTAAAGGAAGGGTTTGTGACCTGGGGCAGGGAATTGGGATGCAGGAGGGAGTGTGATGCCAGGTGCAGGCTCTTGCTGGGAGGTGCTTATCCTAGGTGGCTCCTGGCTTTCGGGCAGGCTCTCTACCTGCTGCGCTCTGCACACTGCTCAAAGTGGCTGGCTGCAGGGGCCATGTGTGTCTCTGCGTGGCGTGCTATGGGAAGGCACCACAGTCTGCTCACACCTGCAGGCACAGCCCAGGTAGCTCCTATTGGCCAGTTTCTGGCCAATGAGAGCTGTGAGGACTTGCGCTGTGCAGAGATGCACTGTCTGGCCTTCACAGCTGGCCACCATGCACAGGACACGGCAGGCAGGGAGCCTGCTCCAGACTCCCACAATGCTGCAGGACTTGAGTGGCCCAGAGGTTCGTGGTGGACGGATCCGAAACTTTGGTGGGCTGGATCCAGCTTGCGGGCTGGGCTGTGTTTTGCCTGCCCCAGGACTAGAGTCTGTAGCTGCTATTCTTCTTGGAAAGTTAATGAAATGTTATGATAGCTTTCCAAAATGGTCTCTTCAGTAATGTATGCTCTCCCCCCTCCCCCCCTTAGTGTCAGTGGAAGTTCGTATGCATAGTAAGAAGAGAATAGACTCTTATTAGTGTGTATAGGAAAGTTTCAGTAGGTAAGTGTTGTACTGGAAATCTCTCACACATGCACAGAGGAAAACTGGTGGTCTCCTTTTGCTCCTAATGTGTGTTCTTTGTCCTCAGCATATGCGTGTCCACAAGGTAGAATGCCCATGTTGGATTTTATTTTGGTCTCCATTTTATCATGCTTCTCTCAGAGTCTGCTACTGCACAAATACATAGAGGGGTTCTAGATAAGGGTGGATATCATATATAGAACTTCATGTTTTCCACATTCTGTGCAAAACCAATGTTTCATACCAGTCCACAGGAGGAGAGAGAACTGAGTATTATCCTTATGTGATAGTGGAGAAAGCTGAGCCCTCAGAGCGGTGTAGTCCTTTGTCCAAGTGCACACAATAGGTCAGTGGTGGCTCTTAGATTAGAATTAGGGTTTGTCTGGTATGCTGTGCTATGGTGCCGTCATCTAGACTGCAGTGTCCGTCGGAGAGACGCATTGGAAATTAAAATCCAGCCCTTACAGTTGTGCCAGTGATGACATATTTGGGAACAATTCTGATTTTGTAGAATCCTAGACATAAGGAAGGGACCTCAAAATCATCTGGTTCATCCCCTGTCCTGTGGCAGCATTAAGTGTGCCTAGATGAGCTTATTTTTCCTGTGTGTATTAGGGATGTAAGCGACTAGTCAGCTACCCAATAAGCATATACTTACCGGGTAGTTGAGTAGTGACTCGTCTAGTTGCTCCCCCCCCCCCCACTGTCTCTATCAGAGAGAGGCAGTGGGGAGAGCAGGAGCTGGAGCTGTGAGGAGCCAGCTTAAAAGCCGGTTCCCCCCAGCACCATCTCCGGGGGGACAGGAGGCAGAGGCAGAGGCAGAGGCAGAGGCATAGCAGGGGACCGGGCGGCTCTTAATACATTTAAAAGGCAGAGCCGCAGTGGGGTTAGCTCCTGGGCTGAGAACTGAGCCCACTGCGTCTCTACAGTTTTCCCCCCTTCTCAACTAATTGAGTAATCGATGGAAATTCCATTGACTACTCAATTAGCTGATTACCCACAATTTAACATCCCTAGTGTGTATGTGAAATAGCTTACAAAATCCTCCTATATGCTAGAATACTGCCTTGCTCAGAGAAAACTCAAGTCTTCAAAATAATGCACTTCTGCCAAAAAGAATCTAAGTACTTCAAAGGCTCAGTGTGAACATCACATTTGCCCAGGTCCAAAAAGTGGTTTTCTCCACATTGGAATGGAGTAGGCTTTCTGCACCAGCAACACTAAACAGCAGCTTGTTGGGGAGGAAAAGGAAGAGCACTTTCTCAAGTTGAAGACACAGAACTGGTTTTAATTTGCAAAATGTATCTTCTCAAACTGGGATTGGAACAGGATACCCGAAGAACCCAAAGCTATTCTGGGATGCAAAATCCCAAGCGGGCCACTGCTTGGGTGGATGTTCCTGGGACATTCAGATTCAGTTGTAGGGGGAATGTTTGAAGAAAATATTTTTTCCAAAATTCTACACTGGCTGATTCAATTGACTGGATCGCTTGGTAATATGGATACATGCAAACTATTCATTTTCACATGGCTAAATATAAATATATACATCTAGGAACAAAGAATGTAGACTACACTTATACGTTTGGGGACTCTGTCTTGGAAGCAGACACTGTGGAACAAGATGTGGTGGACGGGGCAAAAGGGATAATACAGTCCTTGTATCTATAAACAGGGGTTCTTAAGTTGGAGTAGACATGTTATTTAATCTCTGTATTTGGCACTGGTGAGACCATTGCTGAAATACTGTGTCCAGTGCAGGTGTACGCAATTCAAGACGGATGTCAAGAAATTAGAGAGGAGTCTGAGAAGATCCACCGGAATAATGTTAGAAAACATGCCGAATAGTGAGAGACTCAAGGAGCTCAATCCATTTAGCTCAAAAAAGAGAAGGGTAAGCTGTGACTTGATTACAGTCTGTAAGAACATACCTGAGAAGCATATTTAATAATGGGCTCTTCTGTCTAGATGAAAAACATATATATGATCCAATGGCAGGAAGCCAGACAAATCCAGATTGGACGAAAGGCTTACATTTTTAGTAGAGGGTAATTAATTAACCAGGGAATTTACTGATGGTCATGGTGGATTCTCCATCACTGCCACTTTTTAAATTGAGATTCGATCTTTTTTTAAAAAAAAGATCTGCTCTAGAAATTATTAAGGGGAGGTCCTATGGCCAGTGTTACACAGGAAGTTGGACTAGATGATCACAGTGGTCTCTTCTTGACGTTGTAGATGCACTGTCTCTCTGGACCTTAAAAATATACCATGGAAATTTTGTTAGGGATTTTCACCCTAAAAGGATTAAGGACTTTGAGCTCCTAACTCCCTTAGTCTTCTTTCAAAGACATTTGAGTGGTGCCGTACATACTGGATAGTGTCACATTGCAGGATTGGCGTTCTACTGGAATGCCAGCTCTTCAGACAGAAAACACAGGGTTTAGTGGAACCCAGCAGTGAAGTAGTTATTAGGAAGATGAAACTCTGGCAGGCTTCAAATACTGATTTTAAATTATTTTAGGGATCTGACGTCATGAGTGGCCTAATCGGATTAGAATACAAGAGACTGGTTTTTATTCCCACTTCTGCCCCTGTCTCCCTGTGTGAACTTGAACCTTACTCACCCTCTCTCTTCGTCTGTTTCTTCTGAAAAATGGGGATAGGACTCTCTCCTCACAGGTGCCATAAGGATGAATGAATGGTTATCGGCCCATTCGAGGACCGGATGCCATGGCAAAATACACAGGGGAGTTCCACACAAATTCCTGCCCTTGAATCTCCATTTACCGTGGCAGGGAAAAAAAGAAGCTCCTTCAGAACTGGTCTCTGTTGCATGTGCCCTGGGTGTGAGATCTCAATGTTGTGTGCATTTCTGCTGCGTATGGGATCTTTCATTCCCACCCAACCAGGGAATGACTTGCTCCGCAACACACTTTGGGTGGGTCGTCTAAACACAGATGATCGTTTGGAGCAGTGCCACCTTTTCAGTGCTTTCCTTTTTTGTGCCACGTGCTTATTTACAGGATACTGCCCCATGAAAGCCTGGCAAGGTAAATGCACTTCAGAGTATCCTATTACATGTTTAGCATTCTGGGTCAATAGTTGAGGGGATGACCCTTCACTCTGAACTCTTATGGCACAACGAAGTATGTCATAGGGTAAGGTGTGCAGAGAAGTGCTCCCCTCCCCCACTTCTCTCGTGCCAAGATAAATGTCTGATGTAAAAGCCACGGTGCAGAAGCCAGCTGGATTGTCTAAAGGTTCTGTCTCTTAAAAAAAAAAAAAAAAAACCAACACTAATAATTGTCCTGATGGACTGGATGTTTGTATAAAATACAATGGGAGGATGAAGGGAAAAGCTTTAGCCTTTTTTAGAGCAGCAGCAGCATCGCTCCTTGAACATGCAGGATTATTTTTTGTCTGATCATTTGTTTTTTCTTCTGCAAATGCAAATGGGAAAAAATGTAGTAGTTCTCAAGATTGGAGAGAGAGAGAGAGAGAGCGAGAGAGAGAGAGTGTGTGTGTGTGCACGCGCGCGGCGGCGGCCTGCCATGCAGAGAAACTAAGCAGACAGCCTCTGTTGCTTTTCCTCTTGCATCTCTAACTTAATTACGGGGGGAGGCACGAGTGTGTATTGTGTTTAATGTGGTTCTTGCTTCCAAAATCATGCACTTTGGTATCCTAAGGGCTGACCACAGGCACAGGCTTCCCTTAATATATTTTTTTATTTTTATCTCCCTGCCTACACTTTTATTGTTAGTTTTAAGACTATTTTAAAGGTGATTGCTTTTTTGGATGTACAGAGGCATACGTCGGAAATCATCTCCGTGTCACCAGCCTTTAGTTCAACAAGAACGCAAGAGAAACGAAGGGTTCTGTCATCCATCAGATTTTCTGTTCCATTTGTTGAAGATGAAAGGAGAGTGAATTTAGTGTTCACTTTCTTCTTGTTCTGACAGTTATTGATCCTCTCTGGAACTTTACAGTGCGCATTCTCATCCTGTCATGGCACAGGGAATCCCCAATTCATTATGTCTGTGCTCGCCAGCGCCTCTGTCATTCAGGCTGAGTGGCCCTTTCAGTTATAAATAATTTTTTGTTTTTCAATTGTGTACTGCATGAGCTGTTTTTTCTTCTTCTTTGCTTCAAGAGACTTTCATCTGGAAGCTGTTCATATTTGAGAAGCAGCAGCTATAATGGGAGGCTTTACGCAGTTTCAGAGGCCTTCTTGATTTGGACAAAGTAGGAAGTAGCCGAATCTTTTTGAAAAATGGTGGACGGGAAAGAGAGAGACTACAGCATTTCATCTGACAAAGTGAAACTACTGGCGGGTCATGAAAAGTGCTGACGAATCTAACCTCAGAACGGCTAGAATCCAGCCTCCCATTTTAAAGTGAGGATCGCAGAATAACAACTTATTTATCTAGCGGCTTCCATCTCGAAGCACACAGCAGCAATGAGCATTGGAGGGATCGGTGTAGGAATGGGAAGTTATTGCAGCTTTCAAATGCCCGTTCCATTCTTGACATAGGATCATATGGTTGGAAGAGACCTCAGGAGATCGTCGAGTCTAACCCCCTGCCCAAAGCAAGACCAACCCTAACTAAATCATCCCAGCCCTGGCTTTGTCAAACCTTTAGGGATGGAGATTCCACCACCTCCCTAAGTAACCCATTCCAGTACTTCACCACTCTTCTAGGGAAATAGTTTTCCCTGATATATACAACCTAGAGCTCCCCCACTGCAACTTGAGACCATTGTTCCTTGTTCTGTCATCTTCCACCATTGAGTACTGCCTCTCTCCATCCTGCTAGAATTCTACTGAGGATGTAATTTACTGTCTGTAGTGAAAGGTGGTGTTGGGTGAGGGCACCATTCATCTGGAAAGCAGACTGGCCATAGGTTCATTTCACCCAGCTCCATTTTCCCTTCTCCTGGTCTGTAAAATGGGGTTTCAGAATCCTCCTAATTGATCTTGCGAAGATTTAAATCATGTCATATCCTTTTGATGGAATTTGCTTGATCCTTGGATGGAAGGTTCATTGAATGTGGAACCTGTCATCTGGCATCATAATCCCATGGGTTCTTCCGTGTTGTCCAGGCCAGCTTGGGTGAAGTTAGCTCTTGTTCCCATTCCTCTATCCTCCATGACACTCCAAAGATTTCTGTTACCCTTGGTCTTCAGGATACTTTCCTTTTGGTCTTCTTCGCCTTTGGCTAGAAAAGAATATGTTCTAGCAAACTCTTGGGCAGGGAATACAGTGGAGCAGTAGGCCCTTCTAAAGGGAGTGACAGCCACACAGCGGCGTACCAAATTACCCTTTGGAGAGAGAGCAGGAGGAGAGAGCAGTTTGAATGGTAAATACAGAGTTGATCATAATCAGTCTTCCCCAGCTGGTTACGTGCTTTGCAGGAGGTTGGCGGGCACTTAAATAGGGGATGGGGGGAGGTCCTCACATCTGCTTTTGTTTATCCTCTAGCTGCAGGCAAGGCTGAAAACTTAATAAATTGCATGAAACTGAAGGAAGCATGAATATAAAAAAGTATTAAAGAAATTGCTTAAGTCTGCCTACCTGTAACATTTTTATAGCATAAATGGTACGTGTGTGTTGTTTCTCTAGAAGAGCACCCGCATACCCGGCTTTACACTAAGACTCCCTTGTTTAAACAGTTTGCATGTGAGGCTACTACTGTTCCTCAACCTTCACCGTTAGCTCCTCCCTGGTTCTAACATCGTTCTGCAGTGGCAGGAATTCAGCACAGCAGCTTTCTAAAGACATGATGATGGTTTCTACAAGGATATTTATAAAGTGGTTGCAAAGTATTTTGGAGCCTTATATGTAAAGGACCAGATAAAAGAAAAATCCTGGTAATGTTGGCAGCATGAATGTGTGGTACAAAGAATCTCTCCAATTCTGTCCTTACTATGAGTTGTATATTTACTTTAACATTTTCACCATTTTTTTTTCTACCCACCCTCCCGGTGGGGGTGAGCTGGGGCGAATGAAAGAGGGGCTTGTGGGAGAGAAACAATGAACTTGAAAGACAGCCACCTTGGAAAGAGAGATTGTAGCTTCCAGTATGTAGCCGTTCTTGTGTATTCTATTGTGAAAGAATTGGCAGTGCACATTAACCTTAATATAAGTGTAATATAAGAAGACAAGACCCTAAGAATATGAATTTCTACAGCTAATGGTTTTTTAATAAATTCAGTACAATTGTCTGTCAGTTATTAACAGAGTGTGTGAATCAGGGGCTGCACGACTCAGTGTACTTTGAAGACCTTGAACTATTTCTACCAGTTGAGAACTCTCAGATAGAATCTGCTCAAAATTAGCTTCATTCACTTACCAGACAATGTGCTGAACTGTAGAATGCTGGCAAAAAAGAATTCTTTAACATTCAAACAAAATTTAATTCTTCCATTTGTCCTGAATTGCTGACAGAGTCTGGAAGAGGTCAGAACCTGTGGTTTTTACTGATGCATTAATATATATGGATTTGTGTATTACTCTGTGTGTGTGTGTGTGTTGGTATGCGTGTGTTTACTTGTATAAGCAGATTTATGTATCAGAGAGGTAATTATTCGGGATGTTAGATAGCGGGGAAATAGAATAGTCGATTAACTGCATGAATTCTTAGCAGTCGACTATTCTATAGTGCCTGAGGGCAGGGACAGCAGCCAGTGCCCTCTGGCCCCACTCTTGGAGAGCCCCCGACACCCTGCACTGCTGTCTCAGTATCAGAGACAGCAACACGAGGTGCCAGATGGGAGCCAGTCCGTGAGGGGAGCCAGTTTAAAAATCAGTTCCCCTCGCGGACTGGCTGCCTGCCACACTGCTCTGTGGCCTCTGATACAGCTTCTGTCCGTGGGGAGCTCGGACCTCCTGTGGACGTAGGCTGCTGCTGATGACTAGCCTCTGTCCGCGGTGGGCCCAAGCTAGCTGTGGACAGAGGCTGGTCCGCAGGGAGCTTGGACCGCCCACTTCCCGCAGACAGGACCTGTTGCTGCAAAGCAGCCTCTGCACACGGTGAGCCCAGGCTTGCCACGGACCGAGGGTATTCTGTATCCCGCGGAGCAGCCTCTGTCCTCAAGAAGCTCAGACTCCCCAGTGGACAGGGGCTGCTGCCACGAAGCAATCTCTGTCTACAGTGAGCCAGGGCCTGCCCTGATAAAGAGGCAGCAGGGGTGGGGGGAAGGCGAGTAGTTGACTAGATTAACCAATTAGCCCAGGCTTATCAGTTAATCATCTAGTTGACTACTCGTTGACGTCCCTGGTAATTATATAGTTTTTAACAAAGTTGTAAGCCAGGTTTGGGGTGTCATTGTGCTACACATGGAAGACATGTTTCCCATCCCAAAGGACTGAATAAAGGCTTTGAAGAAATTACTGGGAGAGATCCCAGGACCTATGTTATTGAGGAAGTCAGAATAGATAATCGTAATGGTTCTTGGTGGAAAAACACAGAGGAAGAAATAGGGGACTCAGACATGATGATATGATAAGAGAACCCAAACGGAATAGGGCAATAATGATGAATTCATATATTTACACAGGCCTGATATATGCACCACTTGGCAGCACTGAATACTTTAAAAGTTTTTTGGGGGGAGCAGTGAATATACATAAATATTGGCTAATACCAAGTGTTAATTAGTAGGCTGACATCATAGAATCACAGAACTGGCAGGAAGTTTGAGAAGTCAAGTCCAGTGCTGTGCATTCAGGGTAGGATCATTCACCATCTAAACCATCTCCGACAGGTTTTTGTCCAATCTGCTCTTAAATATCTCCAATGATGGAGATTCCATAAACTCCCTAGGCAATTTATTCCAGTGCTTTAACCACCCTGACAGGAAGTTTTTCCAAATGCCCAATCTAAACCTCCCTTGTTCCAATTTAAACCCATTGCTGCTTGTTTTGTCATCAGAGGTTAAGAAGAATATTTTTTTCTCCTCCTTGTAACAACCTTTTTGATACTTGAAATTTGATATCAAGTTGTCCCCTCTCAGTTTTCTCTTTTCTAGATTAAACAAACCCAGCTCTTTCAGTCTTCCCTCATAGGTTGTGTTTTCTAGATCTTCAGTCATTTTAGTTGCTCTTGGTATTTTCTCCAATTTGTCCATATCTTTCCTGAAATATGGTACCTAGAACTGGACACTATACTGCTAGGCCTGTAGGCCTAAACTGCTCAGAGTAGAGTGGAAGCATTACTTCTTGTGTCTTGCTTGTTAATACATCCAAGAATGTTGTTCACTTTTTTTTTTTGATAGTGTCACACTGTTGACTCATATTTAACTCGTGGTCTACTATGACCCCCCGGATCCCTTTCTGCAGTACTCCTTCCTAGGCATTTACAATTTTCTATTTGTCCTTATTGAATTTCTTCCTATTAATTTCAGGCCATTTCTTCAGTTTGTCAAGATCATTTTGAATTATAATCCTATTTTCCAAAGCACTAGCAACCCCTCCCACCTTGGTATTGTCATCAACCTTTATATGTGTACTCTCTATGCCATTATCTAAATCACTGATGAAGATATTGATCAGAACGAGACCCACAGCTGAGTAAGAGCTGTGCATCAGCTTACTGAGATGTGTGGCAGTAATGTCTGTTGTTATTACTAGAATTTATTATAGAATTTAATACTCCAATATTTCATTAACTGGTGGAATATTGGGTATCTATCACAGGAGGTTGTGGGACCTGAGTTTTGTTTGCTTCAGTAAATGTGGGGCCCGGTAGTGAAAAAACGGAGAACCACCACACTTTAAAGTGCAGCAAACTTTTCGCGGTTCTCTTTTTTCTCTTTCCATGAATACCACACTCACCTATGAACACCGGGAATGTACCGCTGGGAGAAGCTTTGTTGTTTCTTCGTCTTTTTTTTTTCAGTTTTTCCAGTGAGCTCTATAGGCAATTGGTCCTACAGTTCTATTTGGGTCTTATGATTTTTTTATAGGAGCATATAGTTCTGCTTGTCCATTATTTGTATAGCTATTGACATACAAATTTCATTGTAGAAAAAAGAGAAGAGATCTGGTTCCTAACCCCAAAGCTACACTACGGAGTTGTTTTGAAATAACTCCCCTTTTTTTCAAAATAACAAGCAGTGCGTCCACGCTACCAAGCCCGTTACTTGGAAATAACTGGCTGGTTATTTCTAAATAATAACTCCTGCTTTCCATGAAGAATAACACTAATTCTGAAATAGTTGTTTTGAAATAGTGTTATTGTTGACGCTCCGCCACCACTGTTTCGGAATAACTACCGCCCCAGAGTAATTTATTTTTATTTATTTATTTAAATATTTTTACCCCGCCTCTCTATTTACAATATTCGAGGCAGCTAATGCAAACTAATTACTCCCCAGTAATTCCTGGGGCTCTCTGTCGAGGTAGCACATCCACATTAAGGGAGCCCACCTCGGACTAATTTCGAGGCTTCCCCATAGTGTAGACACACTATTCCAAAATTATTATTTTGTGAGTTGTTATTTCAAAATAAGTTATTTTGAAATAATTTCCTAGTGTAGACATGCCCAAAGAGTTTAAAATCAAAGGTCCCAACCCTGGCAAAATATGTAATTGTAGCCATAGTTACAATGTTTGCAAGATTGGGCCCTAGATTAGGTCATTTATGTCACAAATGTTTGTAGTTTCTAAAATAAAGGCACTGAGATATGTAACTGTGGGCCATATTCATTCTTAACACAGCACCCACTAAGCTCCCAAAATCCTTTCCTAACAGGCATGGGGCTCAATGAAAAAACTCAAGGACTGGTTCTGTGGGAGAACTCTCATTTCTGGAGATTCTGAAGTAGGGATGTGAACGACTAGTCGACTATCCGATAAGCAAATTCTTATCAGATAGTCAACACACTACTTGACTAGTTGCTCCCCCACCCCCACTGCCTCTATCAGAAAGAGGCAGCGGGGGAAGGGGGTGCTTCAAAGCGCAACGCCACGTGGAGTCCAGGGCCAGTGGGGGACTGCTTGTGTCCCCCGCTGGCCCTGTGCTCCCTGCAGCACTTTCACCTTTGAAGTGTAGCAACAGTCCAAGCAAGGGCTGTTGCTACACTTAAAAATCGGAAGCGCCCTTATTGATTAATCGAATAGTCGATGCAAATTGCATCAACTGTTCAGTTACCCAATTAATCTAAATTTAACATCCCTATTCTGAAGTCCTCAGGAATCTGTGTGGCTATTCCAAGGAGCTAAAATAGTGAAATAGGACCTCCACCCCCCTCGTATTTAAAGAGTTATTGGCATTTTTAAAAGAATTTCAATTAGAGTGAAAATACAAAAAAAAAATTCTGGCTTTTATTATATTAAGAATAACACCAGTTAGGACTAAAATGTCTTTGTGTTGTAGACAGGTACATTTGTGTTTGTAGGGTCACTGTTTTCTATTTCTGTCTTCGTGTAAGCTTAGTAAGTCGGAAATAAATTCCTTTCAGAGGTGCTTTGCAAGCTTATATCAATGTACAGCAGAGCCCCATGTCGAGTTTAATATTAAAAGAAGGTAATAATATTAGGGGGCTGCTCATGTTGTGCCTAGGTGCGTGTTAAAGTCAATAGGAGGTTTTTGCCAGCGTTGATATGGGAAGATCATGTACTTAAAACATAACTCAAGACTTACATTTTTATATGGTGACAATAATAGGCTGAATTGAAAATGTCCAAAATTGTGACACGTAGTGATCAGCCCTTCACTCTAATATGCATGGTCTAAGATAGGGGTGGGGAACCATTTTTGCATTGGGGGCTGCTGACACACACAAAAATCCGTCGGGGGCCGTACACAAATGAGCAGGGCTCGCCAAGTGGCGGTGAGCTCCACTTGCCAGCCGCGCGGTTTCGCACGGTTTGCGCAGATTGCTCTGCTCTGGCTCTTCCGGGTTGTAATCTACTTGCCACGGGTGAGTAGATTACATTATTTGTTGAGCCCTGCAAATGAGAAGCAAAAATTTAAAAACCCAAACCCTCGTTGATGTGTCCCCTGACTGAGAAGGAGAAAGACATTCCCCTCGCATACCAGAGCTTAGGGAGGCCAGGTTAGTAGGGGGTTGTGATTTTGCCACCCTTACTTCTGCTCTGCTTTCAGAACTGGGCAGCTGCAGAGCAGCAGCTGTTGGCCAGGCATCCCGCTCTGAGGGCAGTGTCCTGCCATCTGTACCATAGAAGTAAGAGTGGCACTACCACGCCATCCTTCTGTGCTTTGAGAGTGCTGAGCTCCCATTACGCTCCAGTTGCCCCGCTCTGAATGCAGTACTGCCACCAGCAGCAGCACAGAAGTAAGGATAGCAGTACTTCAATCCCCTACAATAACCTTGTGATACCCTCCACCCCAACTCCTTTTTGGGTCAAAACTGTTACAATCACCACACTGAAATTTCAGATTTCAATAGCTGAAACCATGAAATTTACAATTTGTAAAATCCGATGGCCATGAAATGGACCAAAATGGACCGTGAAGTTGGTCAGGCCCTAAAGACTGCATTATGGGACCTCATAATTGTGGTATGGAATCTGTCCCAGGCATCAATTGGCTATCTTAATCCAAGCCAATTTTTTAAATTTATGGAAATGGAAAATGTGTTGCTATATTGCTGGTTGAGGCTGGGGATGTAAACGCCTGTTTAATTGGTTAACCAGTTAAATGCAGTGGTTAACCAGTTAATTGATTAAAGGGAGCATGGGCCGAAGAGGAGGGAACTCCTCCAGCCCTTACTGGTTAACCAGAACTGGTAAGCATCACTGTTAGGGGTGATGCTTACTAGTTAACCATTCATCTCTAGTGGACGAGTCACAAACATTATGTCTACAATATGGCGTTTAGTAGGGGACTCCTTGAAACATTTCTAGAATGTGCTGGACAACACTCCGTATTGTAGAAGTTATGCACTTGTTTTGCACTTCTGAACAATGGAGACCAGCGGTCTCCTGGAAAAGCTCTGCCGCATCCAAGGAACGTGTCTGCTTTTCCGAAAAAAATTTCAGAAAAGCAGACACATTTTTTCGGCATTCCTGTAAACCTCATTATACAAGGAAGAAGGATGTTCCGAAAAAAGGGTTTTTTTTCCCAACATTTGGCCCCGCGTAGGTGGGCCAAATGTCAGAAAAGCTTCTTTTGGAAGAAAAGCGGAAAAAGATACGCAAATTGCGGTTCGCAATTTGTGTATCTTTTTTCAACTTTTCTTTGCAGTGTAGACGCAGCCTCCATGATCTTTCTTATCATTGTAAAGAGTCAATTTTGAAAACCCTGGCTGTATTGTAATGAGAAAATTTTGTAAAAGTGAGGCAACAGGACCAGGAATCTTTGGCAACTAATTTTTTAAAGTAGTTTTAGGGCAACTTTTGGTCCATAGGAAGTCTAGCAATGTGCAGTATGTGGACAGGAGGGTACAGACGCATGCTTTACAGAGGTGTGGATCTGAGATCCTGGCTGTTTTTCAAACCAGTATCACTTTTGGGGCATTGCTTGATGAATAAACAAAGACTATCCCGGTCAGATAGTGAAGTTGATAAGAAGTGGTGATGTATCAGTCAAATCATGTATACATATACTTGCTATGTCATCATAAGCACAAGTACACAGAGATTCACTGGTAGGAATTCACATCTCAGTCCACCTCTCTGCTGTGCTTTCGCCTAGCGGTTTGCTGTAATCTGGAGGAATTGTCTGTTGACATCACTGCACACGTTTCTCAAGTGAAGGATTGGTTGTTACTGTTTCCTCACTGCTCAATGCTGCTCCCGTAATCACACTCTCAAATGGTATGGCTGAGGTTTCATTAACTGTGTGCACTATTCCTTCTACCTGAATGATGTGGAATAGGTTTGCTTGGAAACAATGCATTTGGCAGGTTATAGTTCCGACAATTCTCCAACTTCTTGTCACTAATGGCAGCGAATGTATGAAAAACCTAACACAGGATTCCTTTAGTCTCAGCTGACCCAGTCTCTGAGGTTTATTAGATTGTGTCCTTGTCTTTACTGATAAAGGAGGAGGAACAGTGAAGTCCGCCTACCACATACGAATTTCTCATGTGAATTTGTCCTACCTGGATCTTGGGTTCAAAGTCCGTGCAAATTCCAGCTTTTCCCTTCTGGCTGCCCTCTTGGCTGAGCAAGTGAATGGAGAAGGCAGACCGTGGGTGAAATTTGCTCTGTCTTCCACCTGTGGGAAAGAAACTGCACCTAGGGTAACAAGGATCACAGGGTCCTCTAAATGTATACACCTTCTACCTCAAAGGTCGAGCCGACTGTCATTAAAAAATGGTGTTCTGCAGTATCAGAAGTATTCTGCTCTGCTGTTTTCTGTTTTTTTGTCTTCTCTGTGTCCACTTCTCTCCAGATCCTTCTTCCCTCCTGCCCTTGGAGACATCTCCGCCTTCTGCCATTGAGCCTGCTGTTACTTCCACTCCCAGAACCATTCCCTTCCAAGCGCTAGTCTCTTGCTTCAGGATCCTTTCCCAGGACCGGCTCTGTTCCTCACCAAGTTTCTCTTCACTGGTAGCTACACTGAGGTGGGGGGTGCGGGGGAGCTGGGGAGCAGAGCAAAAAATATGGGAATAAAAACACGTTAGCCCGAACTAACAGACCTTTCTTGTGAAAGCTTTAAGTATTTGTAAAAAAAATCATTAAAAAAACCCTTTAAGATGTTTAATTGAACAAAAGAATCTTCTCAAAAGAAACCTTTCCTCTTCCCTGTTCCTTTTCAGTTACAGCTGTCTCTTGTGTCTTTTCTGTTGGGTGACTTGCTTGAAGTCCCTCTGGTTTGTCTGCTCTCTTCTGGGTATTCCTGACTACTTGTGACACTGCTATTCAGTCAGATAGTAGTGTCAGCCAAGAGGAGATCAAATGTGTTATGCACTCATTTCAGAGGCACTTAAGTAGTCTCATGGGCCTTGTCTACCCCAGGAAAATTAAGATCTATAATTCACTACCCGTGCAGCTGTAAAGGGTGGATTGCCACTTACAATGTTAAATGTTTGACTCTTAGAGTTAGCAGCTGAAGCTTAAATTGTCGGCACCTAATTCTACCAACGATGGAATAATCATTAGAAGTTACTTTTTCACAGCCTACTTTTTGTCTATTTAGCAAAAAACACCAGTCCTTGATTTGAAGGGAAAATTCCTTGTCTGTTTCTCACCGTGAGTGACATTCAAGATCCTGTCTAAGGGCCCTGCTACTGTCAGGCAACCATACAGTGCCCTTTTTGGACTCCATGTGCAAAGGCATCATGCTACAGGACCAGGAGGTAACTGTATTTTTCTGTAGAGTCTATACTGCCGTGGTGTCCAACCGGTTCTGAAGCAGTAGCCACTATAGCAGTAGTGAACTAGCCACACTCAACCGGCCAAATAGCCACATTGTTCAAGCCAATCAGCCACAATCAGCTGGCCAAATAACCACACGTGGCTAGTGGCTAGCATGTTAGACACCACAGCTATCGAGGTTATTAGACCTTGACTATTACCCATGGCTGTTGATGGCATTCAGAAAGCAACAAAAATCAGGGGCATGGAGATGATCAATTTTTGCATTTGGTTGACTGCAGTTGTTCCCCTCTCAGGCACTGTGCTTCCCTGCAAGGCGATGTTGATCGAGAACACTGCCAAGACGATGTGCATGAGTATGCCGTTTGGCGGCTGAAGGCATGTTACCTGTACTTTTTTCTGTGAGCCCAGTCTTAAAATCTGGACTGCATTTCCTGCTCATCTTTAGTCTGCACCCAAACAATACATCCTTGCTGAAACTGCTGAGACACTTTTCTCATTTTCATATATGCTTTTATAGCTTTCAGTTAGCACTACAGACCTTAAAAGAATCAAAGATCTTTATTCAGGCATCATTCAAACATTGAAGGCCTGATTTTTCCATTTACCTTGGGTGACTGTTTCCACAGATGCAAAGTGATTTTATGCCCACATTGCACAGTATAAATTGTCTACACCGGGGAAAGGCAGTAGGGGATCAGGCCCAGAATATTTTACCATTCAAATGATGAGGTGTTTTTAATGCATTTCCTCTCTTCCACCATTGTGGTTTTCCATAACATGTCTGAGGCAAGTGTAACATTTCAGTTAACGGGTCATTCTCCGTATCCTGCTACATTTTAGTGACTTTTCACCATCAGTATCACTTCCATAGTGAGGATACTGTTTTGCACCTGCTCTAGGATATCCCTCTGCAGGTACATTCCAAAAGTGCATTTTGCTTTACAGCAGCCATATATACATAGTCTAGCAGTCTCATGACTAACTTGCCATCTGCTGTCACTTCCTAAGTTTCCTCTAAGATGTATGGCTGCACAGTGGCCTATTAAGTGCTGCACATGCACTCAGGGCTGCGGTGGAGAGATATGCTTCTCCCATCTGCCCTGAGCCCACTCCAGAACCAGCACCCTCAGCTGGAGTCCTCGCCTTGCCCCCTGCTCCTCTACCCTCTGCTTCAAACATGACCTGCCCCTCCAGCTGAATCCCACCCCCACCACATGCATTTTGTTATGTGCACCAGTGTGGAGGTAATGTGTTGCATATCACCTCCATACTGATGCACATAATAAAATTCATTCTGCACCTGTGTGGTGAAAATTAGCGGGAACACTGATCACTTCTAGGTCTTTTCTTAGCAATACAGACTGCTACTTCCCCCTACGAAGTCTGTATTTCGGATGTTTTTCCACTGGATGTATTAACTTACATTTCTCCAAGTTGAATCTGATTTATTCCCAGCCCACATTGATAGTTTTTTGAGCTCCTCCGCCCCCGGGTTGTTTTGATGTTCCGATTGACATGAGAAATGCTTCAGAAATATCTGTGCAACTTACCAAAGTGCTGTGTACTCCCTTTTGCTGATCATTATGGAAGATGTTAAATGCAATTGTGTTAATTTATCAATTAAGATTTCCTGAGACATTCTGTCAAATGTTGTACTAAATGCCAAATGTGCTTTTTTTTCTGTTGCATCATTTCCTTTTCCATTAATTTGGCAGTTCCTTGGCCAGCAACACCACCCAAAAATATAATGGCCTTTGTCAAGTTTTATCCTTTATACAGCTGTAAGGGTCATTGCTTATAATCCTGTTCCTATCTAAGGATGAAATACCACTGTCCCCAGTGTAGAGCAATAGTAATCAAACCTTGTATAAGGTACTAAGTATTTCAGTGTTGGGAGAGGCTGTGTGGAGTATAGTATAGTTCTTCCATTGTTAATTCCCTAGTCCATAAGCAGTCTGTCCATCTATTGGCATCAGCATTTGGAATGCTAGATCTGCAAACTCCTGAATCCTACAACTTTTCTTAACCTCAAATTCTCTTTCTGAGCTGACCTGTTGGCGGCCAGTGCAAATCCTTCCTTGGCAAAGCAGAGAGGCATGGCTGATCTGCTCAGAGACTCCTTGCGCAACCCACAGGATTAAGTGGTAGAGCAGTGTTTTACCTCGGCCATCCATTTGCCAGAGGCAACTTTCATCTTAGATATTTAGTGATTTCCTCCACCCTTTGATACTTGTTCTTCTGTTTTCCGTGATATGATATTGAAAGTGATGTTGACAAGAGTAGTGTTAAGAATTTATCGAGAACCGGAATTTTCCTCTCAATTGCCTATTTTTCCTCCCATCTTTTCTTTGTTCCTGCTTTTCATAAACCAACCCAAGCAGGAGGATCCCATTCCACTGAGAAAAGCACAGGGATTATTCAGCCACGCTTTTTGCATGCACAAGAGATTTCAAACTGGTTGACAGTCAGTCGGATCTTACTTTGGTAATTTAAACACCATAGTTTCTGTCTCACTCTTTTGAAGCTTCCGCTCTTCTACTAACTGGTGCCAATGTCATCTTTGGCTCTCCCCATTCTCCTCAGAGTCCATGTTGGCAGAATTGCAAACAGTGCAGTGGAAGACCTGGAATGTTATTGGATAAGGTGCAGTAAGGAGACGCCTCCACGAACTTCTTCCTTGGAATTCTGCCACTGTTTAGCCAGCTTTGTAAGGAAAAAAAAATCTATAGATTCAGTAGTTTTACATTGTGTGTCCCTTTCAGCTAGCAATGAAAATTGCTAGCTGAAAGGAACACATTCTCTTTTTGGAATCTCCTTGATTTGGAATATTATTGGCTTTGCCCTGGGGGGGGTTGGGGAGAGAAAGATAGACATTTTATGTTGAGCTCCTATGCAATTTACATTCTTTTTCCTATTCCTCCTCCTCTAAGACTGTTCTGAAAAATCAGAACACCTCTTTTTTTTCCCTCATTAAAGTAGTAGTTTCATATTTTCCAAAAAAAAAAAAAACAAAACCAAAAAACCACGCTTTGAAAAAAATCAAGGATAAAATCTTTGTATATGATTTTTATAATAGCCGCAAGTTCTCTCCCCCACTTCCCCGATTACATGTGTGCTAATTGAGCCATACAGTGATTGTATGACATCCTAACACAAACTTTCTTTTAGCCAGGGGGCAGGAGGAAGAGAGGGCAACTGTGCTGCTCTTAGTGCCATGAAGACAAATTATCGGGGTTATCACATTGAAAATCAAATAACTGTCTTAGAAGGAAGGAGGATAAAGTGTTGAGAGAAAAAAAATGAATACAGGTTGAACCTCTCTAGTACAACACCCTTGGGACCTGACTGGTGCTGAACCAGAGAATTTGCCGAACCACAGGATGTCAATATGGTCTAGCAGTATCACGAACACTTCCACAGATTACCAGGCTCTTAGAAGACATTTAGGGGTAAATTAGAGCTAAAGAATAAGCACAGAACACTGAGAGCCAGGACCGGTGGCTATAAACAAACTATATGGGCACAGGAAACATGGCCACACCCATGATAAGTGGACACCTGGCTAACTAAAATCATGCTGGATCATTGATGTTGCTGGACCAGAGAGTTCCGGACTGGAGAGGTTCAACCTGTATTCAAGGATCCAAAACAGCAAGGTGCTTCAGTGTTTATCTAACTTAGTCTGGCTGCTCATGTGCTTAAAGTTAGGCATGTTCTTCAGCACATAGCTGAATCAGGATGTAAATGTCAGCATTTCTAAAGTCTTGCCAGTTTAAAAATAGAAGTGCTAAGAATAAAGTTAAATCGGCTTATTATAGTCTGCAACCCCCAGCCCTCCTCTGCAGATGTATTAACATCTGCTTTAAAAAATGCGCCTTCTATAGCTTAGTGGTTCACCAAGGGCATTCATAAAAAAAAAAAGATTAAAACTGCACAAACATAATGATGTAAAAACGAATAGCTGCTCATGCTGAGAAGCGTTAGTGATGCACAAAGTAGTCCCTATGAGTTGTGTTTTACTAGTTTGATCTTGGCAATAAAGTCCAGCTCTACCAGATTTATTAGAAAACATTATCTAAAGTCATAACATTTGCAGGTTTTCCTATCACCTGTTTTACATCTGTAAATGCCTAAGTCAGGACCTCTTAGTGTGCCTTCATAACAAAGAATGATCATCTCTCTTGAACAACACACTCCTTCTGACTACATTTTAGTAAAGGTATAGATCTCGATTACATCCTCTTACTCCAGTCCTTTCTTTAAACCCAGTTCTTAAAAGGAAACTTATATGACAGTACATCACATAATAGCTTGGCCCTCTCCTGACATTGCCGTGGAAGTAAATGAAAGGTGCAAATTAAAAAAAGCAAGTGTTTGTGTGGCTTGCTTTAACCTTCAATAAAACCATTTAGCATAACAGAAGAGTGCCGCCCATGTTCTCAAAAACTTGGGAAAATCCGCTGTGAGCCATGCAATTAGTTGTCTTGGGAGCTGGATACGGAACTCATCACGTCTGATGTGAAAATTATGTGGACACATCTAATTGGGTATATTTGCACCACACACAGGATACCAACTAAAGAGATGAGTCTCTGTCTCAGCCTCTCGCTTTTTTTCTTTTGGGGCTGTATTGTTCAACTTGAACTCTTCCAAGGCAATTACTGTTTTCCCATCTAGCAGTGCATGGCTGTAGACAAATGGGCATCTCCTTCTCACTCCTCCCCACTATTCATCCATTTTAATTGTTCATGGAAGTTTGTTGTAAGTGACTAAGATGATCTGTTGAACTTCCGAAAGAGGGAAACTGATTTGATGCTGCTTGGAGCCAGGAATAGAAGGTGAAGTTCCAAACTGTGCCATGTATCTCTGTTAATATGTCTTAATTGTGTCTATTCCAGCCCTGAGGACACTCTTTGTTCCCTGTACAGTACAGATCAGCAAGACTTGCTGTGTCCTGAAATATGAGAATTGGATCTCATATTGTTGTGCCTATTTGTCATGCTGCTTTTTAAGGTGATGACTGTATACTGTACCTCATTTAATAACTGTCTTGCTGTTACTTATTAGTGGTCCTCATAACTGAAGATAAAGGGTGTATGATTCAACAGTGAATGTCAACTGACATTGCTGACCGGAGGATTATCTGATTGTAGGGTCTGACAGTCTAGTAGCTGATATGTTCATAATAGCAAAACTTTGCACCTTTGAGTTGATCTCAAAATCCTTCACCGACTTTCACAAAACTTTTAAGGATAACTATATGGATTTTATGAATTGATAAACTCTGGCCCAGAGAGGTTAAAACTATGTAATGAAACAGTGACTGAGTCGGTAACGAAATTTGGGAGACCTGTCTCTCAGTCACCTAAATGTACTTGTGTGTGAGTGTTTCTTTCAGACCCACACAGTATCTTGAAACTTTTAACAGTTTCAGTTTCATTCTCCTTTGACTGCTAATAGAATTTGCCTGATGTCTGTAGTTAAGTTTTGAGTGGTTTTAATTTTTAAATAGTGTTAAAGAATTAAAAAGTAGAACATTTTCCTGTAATTTAGTACCTCTTTTTTCTATAATTATTATGCCACTGAGACACTCTGTAGCTTCATGTTATTAGGAAATGTATTAACAGAAAATACTCTATTATTATCTCATGCTAATCATCGGTCTGCACTAGAATTGAGGACATGTAATTGGAGCTCATGTGGCAAATAAGAGGTGAATTATAAAGCCATTTTCCAGGAGACAATGGGAGTACTATTATAAGAAACTGCTGTTTGCATTTTTTTAAAAATTAGAAGATAATATGATGTAATCAGATTGATTTGCTTTAAATATCAACAAGGTACATGATGTAAATTGCTGAATAGCACTCTGATACCAGAGCCACATTATTTCTGCACTTGTATTTCATCATTTGTTGTTCTGTAGCGCTTCCATTTTACTGTATCTGTCTTAATTTGTTGTCTGAAAACACTTACGCAGGAGACTAGAAGTTATTATATTAACTCGAGCCATTGATATCTTTGCTTCTGGCAGTGGCCAATACACAGTGTTCCAGATTATGGCATAACCCAGTTCCTTGACCCGTCCCAGTAACATAACTTGCTAACATGTCCCCAACTTTTAAGGACACGGATAGCTTTATTCATAAGCACAATTCTTTGCCAATGGATGCCCACTAGAATGGTGTGGTACAGGATGTGTGTGTACGGAGACCAGCTGGGGTGTGTCTTCTTGAGCCTTTTGCAAATAGCTTACATCCTGAAAGTGTGGCCTTTGATTGCCTTTCACTATCTTAATACACATAACTGTACATGTTGTTTAATGGTCATAAAATTATCCAGCTCTTTATAACATCAACTCACGGTATTTATCTTTGCAGTGCCCTGCGTCAGTGAATTCTAAGGGTTGATTATTTGTCATGTACACTAATACCCAGGAAAGATAGGGTATGAAATGGTAGCTCTGGCCCAGAGAGGTTAAAACCATGTCATCAATCAGTGGCTGATCTGATAACTAAACTTGGGAGACCTGGCTGTCAGTCACCTAAATAGTCCGTAGTTAAATTTGAACGTGTGTCCCCATTATTAGCTCAGTGTTGACCTCCCCAGTTTTGCCAAACCTGAACCAGTTTCCTTGAAACTTACCAAGTGTGATCATATGCCAGGCAATTAGAGCTTTTCTTCAGTGTTTTAGACAAATGGGACAAGGCCTAGGGAGATATTAGAGTTTTAAAAACATGTCAGTTTGATAGTCTCACTTTCCTAATGTATGTTGGCTCAACAAAACTCAAAAACATTTTACATGGTCCAAAATTTGTTTTAATCTGTTGCACTTGGCAAGGACTGGTGCCTTTGGATGGGGAGATTGTTGGACAAATTTCATTATTAAAAGTAGTTTCTGTGAACATTATGGGCTTCTTTTAGTGATGACTAGAGGACTAGCAGACAACGAACAAAGTGAGGGCAGTAAATTAGAGAAACCCACCTGGAGTTTAGGGGGTTTGAAGAAACCAATGAGACCAAACCAGCTGGAGAAACAGAGCTGCATAGGTGTGAAAAGGAGAATGCATCCACTCATCTGACGACGGCTCCTTTAATCTGTCCACTACATGCTCTGCTCATGTCTTCTCTCTCATGAAAGAGGGACGAAATGGTCAAGGAAGCCACGTGGAAAGGTAGAGGATCTAGTGGTCAGTGGAGGAACAGGATACAAATTTTTGCAGTTTGCAAGCACCACGTGGACTCCTGAACTCCGCAATTGTTATAAGCCTAACTAAACTCCAAGGCACAAAAGAAGTATAATCACGCTCTAATTAAGATTTATTACTTGAGTATTATCAATTACTTAAATTAACTTTTAGAGGGACTTGCTTTCTCAAAAGCTGGTGAGTGATCTAACAGGCTGAATAGACTAGGGGTGGGCCAGAAGGGTGTGCTCTGCCTGCCCCTCAGCAAAATCTCTCAGCTCTCATTGGCCAGTTTCTGACCAATAGCAGCTGAGATATTTTGCAGGTGGCAGTGGCAGCCAATGAAGCCTCCTCCCTCCCAGACCCTGCATCCTCTCTTACACTTTTTCCCCAGGCCAGAATCCTCTCTGGCTCCCTCCCTGACCCCATTCCCCTGACCCAAGTCATCACCCAAACCATCTGCACCCCCTTCACTCAGGTCACAACTCCCTCCCAGACTCTGCACCCTCTCCTAGAGCCGCTCCCTCAGTCCAGAATCCTCTCCTATACCCATACTCCCTCCTGGACTCTACACCCCAAGCCTCTGCCCCAGATCACAACCCCCTCCTTTATCCAAACTCCCTCTCAGACTCCACACCCCTTCCTGTATCCTAGTCTCCTACCCCAAGCTCCCTTCTGCACCCAACCTCTGTCCCAGACCCCAAACCTCCTCAGTAGAAATGTGGCCCTTGACCACTTGCCAAAATCTTAAAGTGGCTCCCCATTAAAAATTATTGCCTGCTCCTGGAGCAGACTTATCTCAGATTTATTGAAGGATTTAAATTGAAGTGCACCTGGCAAAAGTGTTCTCCTGTGTTGAGTTACTATAGTTGCGTGGGTACCATGTCTTGGGCTTCTTGATGAAAAATAGTGAAACTTACTTAAAACATTTATCTTCTTTTCAATAATGTAAAGCAAGAATTTTATGCAGTATCACAGCAAAGAGGGTTGATTAATACTTCGTACTAAAGAAACTGGAGAGAGAGAGAGAGAGAGAGAGAGAAACAGAACCACTTTTAACAAGTGTGTGTGTGTGTGTGTGTCAGAACCACTTTTAACAAAGGTGGTATTTGTGAAAGGAATAGACCCTGCCAGCCCCCAAGAAATTTGTTTAGTCAACATCCCAATCGCCAGCTAACAAGTTTCCATTTTGTGTATCCATTTCAACCTCTTAGTTCCACCCCTAGGGGGGAAAAGTCAAACGAAAATGACTTGCTTTTGCCAAATCTCTAACAAGTACTTTTTTTCACTCACAAGACTCTGCAAATAGCTTTCCCTTATGTACAGGTTTTAAATCTGTGTGTGTATGTGTGTGTGTGTGTGTGTGTGTGTGTGTTGCAGGGGCAGGTTCATTGTTGTTCTTTGTTTTGTAATAATCATTCTTTTTAATACATTTTTAATAAACAAGATTCTTGTGAGGGAACGTTGAAGTGATGCTGCAGACAGCAGACAGAATGCCTTGTCCTAAAACACTTTCTCTTGTCATGTAGATAGTTTTATCTGATAAAAGAAACCTTGCTTTTAGCATTGTGTATTTTATTCCTATATATCATATACACTCACACACCTGCACATCTCTCTCCCCTCCGCCCCACCCCGACCCCACACCTTCCTGTTCAATATAATGGGAAACCAAAAGTATTCAGATACAAATCCGTAATGTGGGTATTTTAATACTTGGGGGGGGGGCTGAAAGAAAGTTTTATATGTAGATCTCCTTCTTTGGTTCAGCATAATATTCTATTTGAAGTGGAACTTAGCTCTTAGTTAACAGTGAAAGTGATAAGTTGTCTAAAGCCCTGTTTAGACAGACAGAGCTTATTTGGCATCCACATTAAGCTGTTTGACAAAATGTTTCGAATGTAATTAGTTCACATCAAAGGTATACCACCTTCCATGGTGGGTAACACTGATGAGAACTAAAGATAGTTAGATCAGCATGACCTGACTGAAGGCCTTATACTGGAATGTTTTAATGTTGTTACATTTTATTTTTTTTTAAAGAAATAAATAAAAAATTCACTGGCCTTTTGGGACAGGGGGGAATTTTTCTAATTTAATTCTTTAATATTTTTATAAAGCTTTTCCAGTGGTTCCATATTCCTGTCGTACTTCTGGGACAATCAGATAGTTGAACTCAAAGAAATATCATTTTAAGTGTGATGGTAAAAGAGAAGCTTTTCTTTTCCCTTCCCTTCCCTTCCCTTCCCACTCTGGTAAGTACTCTGTAAGCATGGCATAATGGTGTATTTCTGCAACCACCTCATGGTGATTTCCAGGTCATATTTGCTTAGTTTTCAAGCAAAATTAAAATTTTGCGTGTCTCCTCCCCAACAAAAAAAATCTCTGTTAGACCTGAAAACTCAGCCTGGGATCTCAGCGTTCACCTAGCTCTGCTAATGGCAAAGATTCTACACTTGAAACAAAAGGGTAAGAGTTTTTCCCTATAATATTTCTCACCATTATAACAGCACTTCAGTGCCATTAGTATAAACAGTTACACAGTGCATCTAATTCTGCTCAGAACAGAATCAGTGGCAGCAATGGTGAGAAATTAAAGAACAATTCCTAGTGTACTCCAATCCTTAATCAGCAGTTTTGTTGATAAGATGTGAAGTAGAGAAGAATCCCATAGGTTGGCTCCCCCATTGCCTAGTGCAGCGGTTCCCAAACTTTTCCAGATGGGGACCCATTTTGACAATTCAGGAAGACTTGGTGACCCAAGGCAATTCAAAAACGGGGAGGAGAGGGGACAGAGCCATCTGGAGAGACACTTGGCGACCCTTTTGAAATGTAATGGTGAATCGTATTTGGGTCCCGACCCATAGGTTGGGAAACCCTGGCCTAGTGGGTGCAGTAGTGCTCACAGAAATAAATATTTTGGCTAATATTTTCAAAAGTTACTTTTGATTTTGGAGGGCAAACTTTATAGACAGTTTTACAGAAGGTGGCTGTTCAAAAAGAGGGTGGTGTGCAGCACTCTCTGAAAGACCCCTTTAATGTGTGTCAGGTCGGGCACCCAAATCACTAGCCACTTTTGAAAATGTTGTCCTTGGCCTTTGCTAGTAGAGTAAATACACATAGGAACCAGTTCTGTTGGGAAAGAAAGTTCCAGTTTTAAGCAACTTTTCTGACTGTGCTGCAACTTTAGCACCCTGACCATTCATGTGTGGGTTAAGATTTGCACAGGAGGAATGCAGAGCACTCACTGCAGTTCTGGGCAGGCAGTTTTCTTTTAAAAAGCTTTTCCTTTTCACCTTGAACAGAGAGAGCACTAGTGGGGAATTGTGGTAATGAATGTGGCCCAAAGTTCTCTTGTATTTAGAACAGGAACCTGTGACCTCTTGGATTCTGTTCCTTTCTCACTGTATAACTAAAAGCACATCGGTTAATTTTTCTGTGCCTCAGTTTCCCCATACGAACAATGAGTTAATAATAATCTGTACCCCACAGAGTTTAAATCACTAGAGTTGTATTTTTCATGGAAGGGGAGCTAATACTTACGTCTATAGGTTTTTAAACTTATTATGAACATGCTATGTTTTATATATATAATATATAATAAAACATGAGCAAAAGAGGATATGTAACGGAGCGGCGTACAGTGTACTAATACACGTTTCATTATCACGATGTTGGGATGTATACATTACTTGAGTAATGTAGCGCTAAGTAATAGTAGAGCTCTCTCTCCTAAACATTTTTGAAAAGGTTTACAAAATGTATTGGGTGATAGTTTTCTTTGGCACTCTCCTGTAAAAAGAGGTTTGTGTATTGACATGGATCCACCGTATTGATCACAAGGAGAGAATATTTATATACATTTTAGAAACCTCCAAAACTAATGTAAAATTGCCTTTCCATGCAATAATTACAGAGTTTTAAGATCTGATAGCTTGGGCTCTTCCAAAAATATAAGCACATGCTCTTATAAATCTCTCCCTTTCAATGATATAAAGCTTGTTTTGCTGGCTCTGCTGGGCTTAGAGACATTGGGCATTAAACATTCCACTCATTCATAGCTGACTAGAGTCTGTCTTGAACATCAGTTGAGCCTGTTGTAAAGGAAACCATACCTTTAGTGGTGGGAAGAAAGCGTTTCTTTGCTAGTTACTTAAAGCTGCTCAGAGTTGGAAGACCAGAAATAGTCATGGTGGAGGTGGATTAGCAGGTGTGGTGCAGTAAATTGGTCAAAGTTGCATGATAAATTCATCTTATCATTTGGTGTTACAATATGACCCTGATATCCGTCTATGTATGTGTAGGTGTGAACGCACTGATGGGCATTATATATTTAAATGTATGTAATGGTTACATATGTGTCAATGCATGAAGTGTATATTACATAGGTAAGTGTGTGTTTTTCTAGAGTTTTACTGTCCTGGCTCTTTTGGCCTTGAAAATCTTTCCCTCAGTCTCCTCCTGTGTATTTGCTCTAGAAACGCTGACCACAAATCAAGTGTATGTCAAATCCCATTCTTATCAAGTAGGTGGGACAAATCTGCTACCTAATAGCTGCCCACTCCCTAGAGGTGGAAAATGAGTCACTACTGTGAGTAAGAAAAGTAGGGCTATGTTAGCCATAAATTCATAGTAATCTTTAGTTCTCAGCCTCCCATGCAGGGTTGACTCACCATTTTGTTTACCAATGAGCTATTACACCCTATAGCGCCGATTTGTCTTTGGTGCTAACTTGCATTTCTCATCATTTGAAAGACTCCCGTAAAGCTTCAGAAAAATATTTCCTTTTCACCATTTGGCAGCTATATACCAAATCAATCTACACGGGTTACAGCTCTTCTTAGGATAGTTGTCCTCAACTATTAGTATATGGTGCAAGTACTACTACTTGGCTTTTAGACCCAGTATTGTAGATCTATGGGTTACTTTACTAAAGAGCTTCTGTGCATGGCCATCTTTATCTTCCTCTTATTCAGTGAGGTGAATTCTAACCAACATCAGAAAGTAGCCCAAGTTTTGTCGTGGGTTAGTGCCTGGCAGTGCCTGGCTCACCTAGTCTTGTGCTAGTCTCCCTGGAAAGGTTTGCAACACAATTATGATGCAGGTCCCAAAAGGGTTCACCTGATCATACGTGGAGGATGGGGTCATTGTTTTACTATTTTGTGAAACCGTTTCCTAAAGGTCATTTTTCTGTGTGGGAACCAGGCCACATTATCTCTGTGTTTTGGATGTAGAAATGGTGGAAGCCTTATCTATCAATGTCGAGAGCAGTTCTCAAATTCCCCTGGGCTTGCAAATCCCATTTTACATTAACCCCACACAATTGGATCTGAGGGGAGAGGCTTTGGGAGTCAGCTGGGCGGAGTCATGAGCAGGTGCTTTATGAAGCATTTCCTGCCACTTCAGCACACGCATGTACTTTCCTGTCCAAATTCCAGTAGCAGATTTTAAGACTAGAACAGGACCCTATCTAGTCATGTACTCCTTTATTACCTGGTGATAAAAGCTAATGCCTGTTTTATCAAGAATTCCTGCTTCATAACTTCTGCTCCCTTCAGAGATGAGGGTGCTGTGAATCTAAAAGGGAATTTGGAGCCAGGGGATTGCAACTTCTGCTCAGGGTGTGTTTTGGAGGCCTGGAACCCTACAAGTAAACTGTATTCCCATCAATTTACTGGGAGATGCAGAGTTGGACAACAGTGCTCAAGTTATGCAATTCAGCTTCATAGAATAGCAGGAATACCAGACACTGGTGGGGGCACCCTCTGAGTTTGATTTAGTGAGTTTTAACTAGACCCGCTAAACCGAACTCTGGAAAATCAATCATGGCAGCAGCGATCTTCCATTTAGTGTAGACAAGGGCATAGCCCCTCCTGTGGTTTAGAACCCCCTCCTGCTGGCAAGTAACAAGAGTAGGTTCCAGAGGTTAAAATCTTTGGCTATTTTGTCCTGATTTTTTTTTTCTTTTATATACATGGCTGCAGAAAGGAATGATTTAGCTTTAAATTACCTGCAGATAGGAATAAAATAGGCCTTG
Source organism: Pelochelys cantorii (assembly GCA_032595735.1). NCBI lineage: Eukaryota > Metazoa > Chordata > Testudines > Trionychidae > Pelochelys > Pelochelys cantorii. The sequence continues at coordinate 64,165,960 of CM064333.1, read as the reverse complement.
TGTCCAAGGTATCTCTAAGGAGGCAGAATAAAAAATATGAGTATTAGCACCCAACAAAGTCTCACACAATCAGCCAGTATCTTTTTTTCCCTTCATCTGGGATGCTTATAATTTTTAACTCTTGAAACAACTATGCCATGTTTTCCCTACAAATAGCAATCGTCTACGATATGAAACATTGTTAATTTCTCTTAAATAATTCAATAGAATGTCAGTATTCCACAACTCCCTGTGCTTGGTGTGACAAGTCTGCTCAAATTAGTAGCCCTGAAGAATAAAGTATATTCAGGACATGCTTTTATCTCAGGAAAGACAGAACTCAGTGCAGATGCGTAAGTTTTTAAAATAGCAATCAGAAAGACCAGACTTATACCTGGATAACAAATTATTCAAGCTCAAATACCGTAGTAGTTAGAAAGGGAACAGTATTTTTAGTTTGTATCTAATTAGTAAACTCACTGCAAATTCTCCATATGTGCAAATATACTCAGTACTTTATGTATGGGGGGTGTGCGCTTGAGCACATGTGTACGAGAGGGAACTTTGTGGAATGCTTTTGCATATTTGAATATTAATTAAATAATATTCCATGAAAATCAAAGAACTTTTTTTTTTAAAGGAGAGGTCACTTACTATTTGAGAGATTTTCCCTGTGAGAACTGAGAGCTCAGTTAATTGGTCAAAGTAGTTCTGACACCATGTTCTAAGCTGCCATGGAACTTAGCAACTAAACTATGATAAAATTAAAGATGGGAAAGACTAAAATATTCAATTTATGCTTGTACCAGTTTGAGGCTGGTTGCTATAGCATATGCTCAAACCGCATTATCCAGTCTGTCTTTACATGTTTCTGTTAAATATATCTTTGCTCAATTTAATTCTGTGACTGTGCTGTCATCCCCTCTTGCATCATCCTAAGGAACTCTTCTGCATTCAGGTGTTGATACCTTTTTCATAGTTGCCGAGCTGCTTTGATCACTTTGGAAACAGGATTGTCCTCTATTTAAAGCTCAAAACTAGGGACATGTCTACACTGCAGTTAGTATGTACTCTTAATCAGATTGCCCCAGCTGCTCCCCTGTCCCTCCCCCCCCAAATCCACACAGAAATCCTTCCCCCCCCCAAGTTTGGTAGTGCTTTCAGCTTGGGCTGCCTGGCCCAGCTGGGGTTGTGGGTTGAATCCAATGTGCTGCTTTCCCTTGGGCTCCTGACATGCTAACTTTGCAGGAAGGAAGTAGGTTACTTATCTTGTCTAGACTACAGGGTTTTGTCGACAAAAGTGGACTTTTGTAGACAAAACTATACCTGCGTCTACAGTACCGCCGAGTTCTGTCGACAGAATGCGGCAGTTTTGTTGACGGCGGTAAACCTCATTTTACAAGGAATAATGCCTTTTGTCGACAGAGTTCTGTCAACAGAAGGAGTTATTGCATCTACACTGTCCTTTGCGTCTACACTCTCCTGTTGACAAAGCGGCTTGCTTTATCGACAGAATTGGATGTAGTCTAGACGCTCTTTGTCGACAGAAGCTTTGTCGACAGTATCTGTTGATGAAACTTCTGTCAACAAAAGCCTGTAGTCTAGACGTACCCTAAGTATGATAGTTTTCCAGTGCCTTTCCACGATTCCCCTCATGTCCCAGAAGGACAGATGAGCTCTCCCATGGAGCCTGGGGATAGACTCACAGAGTGGCTTAGCTCACTATAGCGGAAGGAAGCATGAGAGAGGCCCGCAGAAGTCCTAGAGTCGCAAACAAGGGGGTGCAGGACCTGTGATGGCACAGTAATGGGGGTGCGGCTCTGCAGTGTGCCTGCTCACACCTGGGCTAGGCCAATCAGGGTTCTCGGTAAGGATGTTAAGTATCAGGTAATTGCCGCATCAAATAATCAATGCATTTTTGCATGGACTATTCAATTAGTCGATAGGGTGCCTCTGCCTTTGAAGTGTAGCAACAGCCCTAGGGGTTCAAAGGCAAAAGCGCCGAAGCCCGGGGTCAGCTGGGGACTCCTCTGCTGACCCTGGGCTCTGTGTGGCGCTGCTGTTTCAAAGCAGCAGCGCCGCACAGAGTCCCAGGTCAATGGGGAGTCCCCAGCTGATCCCAGGCTCCACATGGTGCTGCCGCTTTGAAATGCAGTAAGGGCTCCCCATGGCATTCAAAGCGGTAGCGTCGCACGGAGTAGCTGACCCCAGGCTCTGTGTGGCACTGCTGCTTCCCCTTCTCCCCCGCTGCCTCTATCTAACAGAGGCAGGGGGAGGGGGAGAGAGAAGCGACTAGTCGACTATCCTGTCGACTGTCCGTTAAGCATTTGCTTATTGGATAGTTGACGAGTCCTTCACATCCCTAGTTCTTAGGCCCAGATTCCAGGTAGCCCAGGCTAATTTTGCAGTAAAGACAGATCCTAAGAATTAATAGATCTGGATTCTGTACCTGAAAGATCTATACACTTAAGGGGCCACTTATGCCTGGTTCATATGGGGGAAGAGCACCCTCTCTCTTGCATACAAACTCCTGGATAGAATAGCAGTGATATTTTGGATCTACTGATAGTATGGCATTATTTATTTCTTAACCAAATGTTACATGAATGGACTTTTTGACCCCTCCTTTGCCATTTAGATAAACCATGGCTCTGTGGTCTGATTGAATATGTACACGTTGGCCCTGTGAAGGCCAGTGCTGACGAAATGGACAAGTCCTCCTTATCGCTAAAAGTTCTAATTTGTTCATGTTCCCAGTTAGGTGTTATGCTAGACTGTAATACAGTTGGCCCTGAAAAGAATCATTTCAGGCTCTCGCTCTATCTGTTTTTATATATATCTCCCACTGACCCCTCATCTTCCCTCACAAATTTGAGGTGATGGGGGGAGAAGAGTCCCAGTAGGATATCTGTTTGAACTGAAATAATCTCTTGGTTTTTCTGAAAGGGACTCTCTTTCCTAATGGAATTTGGAGTAGTTGATATGTGGAATCTGCCAGAATCCCAGTAACTGTTAACGCTTTCTTTGCAATCAAATTGATTTATTTGTGTTTATCTGTAATGCAAGAACTTTGCCAGATTTTAATGGAGTTATAATTGTTTCCGAGAAGGAAAAACAAATAGAACGTTGTCTGTTAGAGTTCTGTCCAAGATTTCTCTGAATACTCATGACCAGGCATAAAAGCAGAGTGCCTAAATGCTGTTGACAAAACCAAATCTATCATCTTTATCTATGAAAGAAGTTCCCTATGGTTTATTTAACCATTTTGCAGAGTTAATGAGGGTGGCTTCCTGATGCTGTTAGAAACAGCCCTATATCTTATGAGTAATCAGCCACTGGGTTTGTTCCAGTCATATAATGCTTCTAACGTGCATTTCATTGATTGAGTGAATTGTCACTTGAGATCTTGCCATAGATTTTGGAAGTTGAGCTCAGTGAAGGCTGGAATATTTTCATCTAGTGTTCTGCTCAATTAAAATCCTATCATGAATCAAATTATTATATTTCAGTTACAACTTTGGACTCCTAATTACCACTGCTCCACACACAGAATTCACTATCCAGAAGAAAAGGGGTAACATTTTGTCATTTGGACAACCTGGTACTGGAAAATATTCCCCAGAATGAGTTGGAGGCAATAGATATGCTTACAAATCTGATGCCTTTTAAATGTTCTGTCATCTATTTCAATGGTTTGGACTTACTACAGTTCTAAAACCGCCTGTTGTTTTGGGGACTAGCCTCTAGGTTATTTGTTGGCTCCGATTTATTTTTGTGCCAATTTACTACCACAGGTTGTACCTCTTTAGTCCAACATACTCCAGTTCCACAGCATCCGTGGTCCAGCGTGATTTTAGTTACTCGGATGTCCATTTACGATAGGTGCGGCCAAGTTTCCTGCGATCCCATAAAGTTTGTTTACAGCTACCAGTCCTGGCTCTGTGCTGTTAGTTAGCTCTAATTTACCCCTAAATGTCTCCTAAGATCCCAACAAGCAGTGGAAGTGATGGTGTTGCTGCTAGACAATATTGGCCTCCCGTCGTTCGGCAAATTCTCTGGTTCAGCACCAGTCAGGACGTGAGGGTGCCGGACTAGAGAGGTTCGACCTATAATGAAATCTTCCAGGTTCAGTTTTTGGAATTCAGCTTTCACTGTGCTCTGTAGTATAGAGCGTAGTGACCGTCTGCTGTGTTGTCTTAGTCCATTTATGGATCCTAATTTTTATCCGCAGCCCCTCCATAGAATTCATAGATCCTCATGTGTATCTTTCCTCCACATTGCTCCGACAGATCCAATACGAATGGATTCTGTTTCTTAACAACCCCTTGGGGATATTTTGGGTGATGCTACTGGAACAATGAAGGTAACTGAATGGAGTAAATGTTTGTGAAAGCTGCTGGCTTGAAAACCTGTGAGTTCAACAGAGGACTTTGAACCAGTGCACTACAGGCAAGAGCCATAAAGCTTCCTGTGCATCATCACCCCGGGCTTAGAGGAGGACGTAATTCAGTCTCCCTTCCCGTTCATTCCTTTGCTCACTCTTCTTCTCAGCAGAGACACCTGGTGAAATCCTGGACCAATTGAAATCCATGTGAGTTTTGCCATCACCTTCACTGGGCCAAGATTTCACCCACCCTTTACAATTGGGTTGTATTTGAGGATGATACCAAGAAGTAGACTGAAGGCCCCAATTCATTTCACATAGGCCAGTGAACAGGCTAATAGGGACGGACTTGTATGGCTGCCATCAACAAACATGCCTAGTTTGTGTAAAATAGCCGTGGCTATGTCTGGACTATGTCGAATTTTCAAAAGAGAATATGCAAATTCCATGGGAATTTGCATATCATCTTCTGATCTCACTTTTGCAAGAGGATCTTTTGAAAGTGAAAGTAGTCTGGACGTGTTGGGGGGGGGGTTCGGAAAAAAAACACCCCTTTTTGGGGGAAAAAACTGCTCTTCCTTAAAAAAGGAGGTTTACGTGGTTTTTTCGAAAAAGAGTTTTTTCCCTGAAAAAACCGCGTTCAGAATACTCTCACTTTTGAAAGATCCTCTTTCGAAAGTGAGATCGGAAGAAGATATGCAGATTCCCTGTGGAATTTGCATATCCTCTTTCGAAAAAAACCCCGTAGTTTAGACATGCCCCTTATGTTTAACTGGAATCCCACATCCAAACAGGGTCTGTTTCTGCCATGCAGTGCTGATCTTGCAATTTAGGGGGGGGAGAGAGAGAGAGAGAGAGAGAGAGTATGTGTGTGTGTGTGTGTGTGTGCGTTGCTTCCATCCACCCTGTTCTTGCCACCCTCCCCCATTGAGATAGTAATGGTGGTAAATCATTTGTGTAAATATTGCTAAGTAAGTAAATATAGTAGAAAAATGGATCATTCACTTCTTTTTTGTTTAGTTAGTGATTTAAAAAGAAGCCCTCCCTAAGAAATTATATTTTGGTCATTCAGCATGTTATAATAATGACAACAGTCGGGTGGGTACTAAGACAAGACACAAAGCCATGCAGCTATAATTGCCCCAAGAGCAAGGCTGTTAGTGATAACGAAACAGCATGTTCTATCTCACTGAGATTAGTTGTGAGAAGGATAGTTTAATGAACTTTTTTTAGAGTGGGTTAGAAGTGGGACTGAATATTCTTATTGCCCATTGTCTAAAATTCTCAGCCCACTACAGGCAGAAGGACTCTCTTCAGCTGTGCTCCCCATTAATCATGATGAACAGAATCTTACTACTTTTGCTGCTATGGGTTGGAACAAATATGCACAATAGTAGCATTGGAAAGGGAATCCCAGCAATCTCATTGTATAAAGCAGAGTTGCTAAAATTCGTTTGTTTTGGTACATGTATTTCCACTCAAATTTTCAGCGGGTCTGCCCACTTCCCCACGGGGATGGGGAGAGGGCTGCGTGTAACTGTGAAGGTTATCCAATGAGCCCATGCACATTGGTTAACCATTTATACATTACACAGTCAGAACCCTAGCATAAAGTACCTATTTTTCATCATGTTAGTTCTAAGCTATTGGATTTTAACCTCTTTCAAGAGCAGGATGGAGTATTGCTTATTTTGTGCTGATTTGGGAGAAAAAAGCAAATTTAAAGGTGGAAGTAAACATTTCTGTGGTAGCTTGAGGAGAAAAACGAATTGCTGTTTGACCATTTCTCTTTTAATCTTCAAAACAGTCCCAGCAGAGAGAGCAGAGAAGGTAATCAAAGGTGCGTGATGAATGCAATTTATCACGTTTCCACAATTTATTACCCAATTATCCTCTTCATTGTCAATGTATGTGTATATTATATACTAGGAATGGGTGGGTGTGTGTGTGTGTGTGTGTGTGTGTGTGTGTGTGTGAATTTTCACTGGGAAATGATGCAAATCATTTGATTTTTCTACAGCATGCCCTACAAAGGTGTTGTGGGGTTTTTTTGGGGGGCGGGGGTGTTTTCTTTTAAACACGTATAAACACTGAAATATGGCTAGATATAATTGATAGAGCCAGAGCACGCTGCTTTTATCTGCCAACTATTTCTTAAAAGAAGGGACCTGTAGAAAGTTTACATATTCAGTTCAGTTCTTGTAACTTCATATATTTGAATTCTGATGAATATTTAAGCAGGTGTTTTTTATTTGCAAGGCATGAAACATTTCATAAAGAGAGGCCATCATTCCTGGATCGCCATCAAGGTGGATGACAATTCTTTCCAATTACACTTTATCATTATTAGCTTGGCTGCTGAAAGGGCTAAGTCCACAACTGCCCTCCCCTGCCACTCCAGCTTTGTGAGTTGAACATCTTCTTTATAACCCAGGATAAAAAAGTTCAAGAGTTACAAATGAATTAGTAGGTCCGGTCCTAATCCTTTATTCATACAGTTGCTTTTCCTTTCCATCTCTCTGGCCCGGTAATATGCTTACATGTGGTGGTGGAGTTGTAAAACACATCTCAGTGTTTTGTTTAATATAGGTAGATATGCTTTTTGAAAGAGCTGTATTTATATGTGAAAAATCCACACTCCTGGAGCAACCCACCTATCCGGAACCAACCCATCGTGTAGACAAATCGATAGAATTCTGTCGACCTAGCTACCACCTCTCTGGGAGGATTATTTCCACTGGCAAAATAATCCCTCCCGTCTGCATAGATACTGCCTGCAGCAGGAACAGTCAGTTATTTTTTGTCCAGGTCTAAATTTCTTGCTCAAGGTCCAGACTCCAGAGAAAGTACTTATAAAACCCCAATATGGATGATTATGCGTAAATAAAAAGGTTTTGAGGTCTGTTCAAAAGTGTCTGTCGGACCAGATGTGGCCCATATTGACAACCCCTCATCTGCAGTGGACTGCTAGAACAGTGCAGCGGCAGCTGTGCTGCTATAGGGGTTTAAGCGTAGGCATGATCTTAAGTTTAAGAACTTTATTGTTTAAGTATTTCTCTCTCTTAACCCTTCCATGTGCCTGTTCCTTGCTCACCATCTACATTAATTTGGGTCCATTTTCAGGAGGCATCCTTTTAAAATTTTTATTCCATTCCAAGAGCAATGAAAATGCCTCTCTTTCTTGGGAAAACAGAAGGATCATGTTATATTTTCACATTTATTCATTGAGGAACACTTCGCTGTTTGGACTGTGGCTTTCTTAGAGGCCCACCAGTGCTGCCCATCAGTCAGCTAAAGTGGGTTGGTTGAGAGTGCCCCACTGCATAAGAACATAAAAACGGCCATACCAGGTCAGACCAAAGGTCCCTCCAGCCCAGCATGCCATTTGCTGACAGTGCAAATACCAAATCCCCCAAAGGGAGGGAACACGACAGGTAATCCTCACATGATCCCTCTCCTGTCACCCGTGAAGAAAAACTTCCTTTTGTTTGTTTTAAACCTGCTGCCACTATGAGGAACGTGAGACCATTGCCTGTCACTGGCAGTAGGGATGTGAAAGGTTAAGACAAACAAAAGGAAGTTTTTCTTCACTCGGTGCACAGTCAACCTGTGGGACTCCTTGCCAGAGGACGTGGTGAAGACTAGGACATTAACAGGGTTCAAAAAAGACCTAGATAGCAGTGGGCAGTGATAGTCTGTGTAAAGCAGGGGTGAGGAACCTTTTTTGGGTCAGTCAGGGGCTGCACACGAGGAAAAAAAACCCACCTCACTGACATGGCCCCCAACTGAGGAGAGAGACACTCCCCACCTTCCCCTGGCACACTGGAGGCTGGGGGGCAGGAGAGGGAGCAGTCAAGTAAATTTTGTGTGCTCCAGCCCCATGGTGGGGAAGTAGGGAGGCTGGAAGGCCCTGAGCCTTGGGGGTGGGATTCAGGCAAGCCGGGGGCCGCGTCCTGTGATTCTGCACCTCTGGTCTAAAGGGAAAGGCATAGACATAGTTAGAGTTGATTTAAGCCATGAAGCATGAGCCTGAAACTTCAGTGCTCGGGTCCCTAGATTCCTGCAATTCAAAGGGAAGAAAAAGCTGAAATTAGACATGCACCTGCACCCGCCTACTAAAGAAGAATATTTTGTACTTTACCAAACTCGGGCCCACTGTTCTCTTCCACTTCCCATCAACAAACAAACCCTGGGAGGTGAACTTAAAAAGCAACAAATAGTCTAGTAGCACCTTAAAGACTAACAAAACATGTGGATGGTATCATGAGCTTTCGTGGGCACAACCCACTTATTCAGATGACTGGGGTATTAAAGGAGTATTCGCTCTCCCTGTGGGGAAAGCAAAGGACTCCAAGCTCACTCTGGGCTTAGTTTTTTCATCTGAAATGGAAGCTTTTCTTTTGTGTTCATTTGTTTATTTATTTTAAATTCTTTCTAGTAAGGAGGAAGAGGAGGGATGAAGTGAGAGAGAGAGGAGGGATATGAGTAGCATATTTCTGGCCTGTTCTTCCCATTTCCCAGTCTCCAGTCATCTTTGCCTGACAAGCTTTTTACTCCAGCCCAGGCTCCCGCATCAATCTTTTACCTCTTAGGAAAAACAAAGTTGGCAGGGAGATAATGTTGGGTTTAACGTGATCTACAGGTCTGGGGTCAAGGGTGATCACAAGGGCTTTCCATCATGAGGCATTCATTTTAGTGTGTGTCATCGGTACCAGATCAGGTTTACATTTCCAGCAAGCTGAAGTGGTGGGGGAGACACACACTTTTACTAGCAGACTGGAAACGGGTTGGCACAGAGCTGCCAGGGAAAAATAAACACAACTCAAAGTACGTGGTAAATCAGTTGTCATTGTTAACTCACCCAAAGGAAGGGTGAGAGAGGAGGCTGCATTTTGCATCAGTGTGAACGATTGGTACAGTTGGCCACTTGGAGATGCTGCAAAGCCGTTTTTAAAGAAAAAAAAATACAGCTTTCTGATTCAAGAAAAAATAGTTAATGGATGACAGGAATGCCAGTATGTGGATGCTGCACTGTGTGGATGTAAAATTCATGATTCATCAGGGGGCTGGAAAGTAGTCCAGGACAACCCAAGGGCTCAGTCCTCCAAAATGGCTTACTTTGGATCCTTCCCTAGTCGCGTGCCTATTGCAAGTTTATGGCACTTGGTACCATGTGTCCATATAAATGCACACTGGCCGATCCAAACTTCAGGCTGTGTAAACCCTGCAGTCCCACGTGACACCCCATTAACAGCAAACATACTAAGGCTGGGAATTGTGGCAATAACACTTCTTTTTCTTATTATCTACAAAAGGGTGGAAGGTTGAGAGCAATTGTTGCTATCTGGAGTGAGCAGTAGGAGCTTCATGACGTGCAGGAAGAGACTATAAGGAAATTGACTCTCCTTCCCTTCCACTCTGGTAATTCTTGCCCTTCTTAAAATTTGTAATTACGGCACTGCAGTAAAATGCTTGCTTGTTCTTATGTCTGGCAAGGCGGATGAACCAAAATCACTGGAGAGGACCACAGTGCGGGTCCCCCATTGAGTTTTCAGACGTGCACCAATATGGGGATGTCTTATGTGTGGCAATTTCACAGTTCTCTGTTCTTCATATTTCCATTAAACAAAAATAAATTCCCACTCACTAGATGTAACCGCCCCTGCCAAGAACAAAACCAAACAACCCACCCCCCAAAACAAACTTTATGGGATGGTTGCGTCCAGTGCTTTTTTTGTGAAGGTACTGCCCGATATGCAGTACTGGCACCTCCAGATGCAGTAGCAGCACCTCCAGTCAGAGCTTACCTGGAAAGAATGGAGCGTACCGGCACCTCTGTATGCAAATGTCCGATAGTTGGCTGGGCCATGTGTCTTAAAGGGGCTGCATCTCTTAAAAGGGCAATGCCGGCCCCACCCCGGCTTTTTTTTTCTCAACAACTTTTCCCCTGGAGTACCGGCACCATTACTTTTTTTTACAAAAAAACCACTGGTTGTGTCCCTCTGATGCGACATAAATGGGGTGAAGTGTGTTTGATGGCTTGTGGAATGTGTTGTTTTTGGTGGGAGTGGGGAAATACGCCTCATATAGGAAACAGGAGTAGCAATCTCCGAGAATCCCGTCTGCATGCTGGTCACACTTGAGTAAGTGGTGGACAAAGGTTCTGCAGTAAGCTTTGCTCAGAAAGGTAATCACCGTCTTCAACATGTAAATTCTTGTGTAATCTAATCCCTTTCTTTGTAATTACTTGGAGACTTGCCATTTCAGATGACTAAAAAATTGGCGAGCTGATCCAATGCATAAGCCAGTGCAGAGGAGGGGAGATACAAAGGTATAGAGTAAAACAAATATACTAATGTCACCAGCTGACTGTGTGTTCAGAGAGATTCTGGCTGGACAGTACCAGTGTTTAATACAAGAACAATAATGAAAGATGATTTAAGAGACAAAGAATGATCTTTTGCTTTGATGAAGATCAAGATCTTTGCTACCAATGTGTTCTTTGACCTCAGGCAAGAGATTTAGCGGCTATGTTTCAGTTTCCCCATCTGTGCCCATAAAGATAATCCATCTCTAGAGGACAGGTAACTTGAAGCTGAATTAGTTGACTGTTAGCACTTTGAGATCCTCAGAGAAGCACAAAGTATTGTCACAAAAAATTCAGATGGCATTAGCGGCAGTTTCAAAACTGTTTCCCCTTCACAGCTAGCTCCGGTCAGATGCTAAACAACTACAAAAGCAGTTTAACGTAAGTGAGTAGAATCAGAAGAAGGATGCCTTGTGTGAGATTAATGAATGGTGTTGTGCAACCAGTATTTTTAAAGAGAGAGGAAAAGTATTCGGCCCTAGTATTTCTTTTGTATGCGGCTCCCAGAACATCTCTAGTGAATTTTCAAGTTACGAGAGTAGATCAGCAATGGCCAGAGTGCAGCCAGCCCTCTTTTACCCCTAACGCTGCCCTGCACAATACTGTGCCCTGCATTTGAAATGTTTATGTGTAGCCCCTCTGCACAACAGTTGCACGGCAGTGTGGCAGCCACTCAATGACCGGCTTCCGTTGGCTCCTGTTGGTGCTCTTTGTTAATAGGGAAAGAGGGAGACAAGAGATTGGCAAAGCACAAAGCAAACATATTGGCCGAGGCTGGTATGCCAAAAGAGAAAAGTAAAAAGAGAACTAAAAGAGGGGTGGTCAAGCAGATAGTTAGCAGTTGACGGGTGGGTTGAGAATAGCAGCAGTTTCTGGGCGGCTTTGCCAAGACACTTTATTTATAACGATTTTGTAGCCCGCATACCAAGAGTGTGGCTGCCCCTTTTCTCCGAGGGTGGTGATTAGATGGAGCTGTGCAAGTATGCTCTTAATTTTCTGTGCCAGAAAAATAGTTTAACTCTGGAATAAGTGGACATGACTGTATAATAGGTGTATTAATGATGTGTCTAAGTCATCAAGTAGTGCACTCGGTACTGGATAAAACATAGCAGGGGCCTCTGCCCTTAAGAGCTTGCAAACCACATTGCACAATTCAGAGGCCTTAGAATTTCTGCTTCGCAGCCTATCCCTTTCTTAATATAATGGGCAGAGCCCTGCGTAGATACAAAATTTTGTATCCTCATCTGTAGCCACAAAAATGAGGTGTGGCGACCTGCAAATTTGCAGGGTTCTAGATACCAAATCTGTATCCGTATCTGCAAAAATGAGCCGTGGATATCTACATTCACAATGCGGATACCCACAGCTGTAAAGTGGATATTTGCAGGGTTCTAATAATGAATGGGTGGCAAATGAGAATGTGTAGACTGATAAATAATGTTTCCTGGACTTGAAACCCCCCCCCCCCATTAATTAAATGTGAGTGTAACAGAAAAGGAATAAAGTATTAGGATGGATCTGTGGCATTGTACTTCCTGTACATGGAATTAAATCTATCTTTGCGGTTTGCAATGCAATTTCTGTGAACTGCAGTTCTGAGCAATATAATAGATTCCCCCCTCCCCTGATTGCCATCTGAAACATGCTATGTTTTTCATGAACTCCTATATAAATGGCTTTTTTTGGTGACAGATTGTATGTTAAAGCTCAGGGAGATGAAAGCACCAAATATTTGCCTTAGAAAAACACAGTGAAAGATTCTCTCATCCTCCCAACTCAAACTGAATCAGCGAGAATTCCATTAACAAAAATGACTCTCTGTAGTTAAACTTATTGGCACCCCGTGGGCATCATTAAGATTTTTTTTTTTGCAGTGGGGAGGAGGGGTAGTGGGAAGCTAATTGTAGGACACTGGTGGCTTGTGTTTGAATTTCTCTTAATACTGTGGAATAAGTATCCCCAGTAGAATACCAACCACATGCAACAGGAATCCCCAGGCCCATTGGGCCTGAATTACATAAATGAGATGTATTATTTAATGATACAGGGAATATTAAGTCACTGTAGGATCTTGGACAAGCCCCTTTATTACCCTGTGCATCAGTTTATACGTCTGTGAAATGGAAATATCATTCACTTACAATGGTACAAGACCCTCAGCAGAAAAAATGTTATAGCCTGTTGACTTCAGTAAAGTTCTGACTATTTCCATCTGCTGGGGATCTACCCCTTTATCTCCGAGAGGTGTTGTGGCTTTATTAATATTTGCGAAGCACTTTAAAATTCTCAAATGTGTATACACATATGTAAGTGTAAAGTGCGTGCGAGTATACACCCGATATAAAACTTGATCAGTAATTTGATATGAACAGTGATTCAGCACCTAAAAGTCATTCATCTCCCTGTTAACTTCTTGCTGCACAAGCACAGCACCTCAGCCTTCTGAGCAATCTGCTAAATACCCCCAGCTGCATTTGACTTAAGTAAGAATTGAGAGCCGCAGCTCCTGGTAGGAACCAAGCCTTAAATAGACACTTCCACTCCGTTAGCTTTGGATGGTCAGCCTGCATATAATTGCATAGTGATTAAGCCATTCCAGCTTCACCACAAATGTAGGTGACAATTACTGGTTATTCAGGGCAAATGTGAGCACACACTTCAGAATTAGAGGTTCAGGAGTACGACGAGCAACAATAAAAATGAAACTCCATTTACGTTTGTTGTGAAGAACCTTCCGCTGCTCTCTGCATGTTCCGTATGCTGGGGGCCTGATATTCCAGGCCCAATAATTGAGAGTCATTTAGCAGACACTCACCCACGCATTTAAAATATTATATTTATGTGGGAAAAAATTTCAAATGAACAGATGTTCTGCCAATACACACACGCACACACACACGCACACACACACACACATATGAATTATGAATGTACGTATGAAATAAAGCGTGTGTATTTATTTTCTAAACTATAATAGTTATTCTATGACTGTTGGTACACTCTAGTACATTTCTTAAACTGTTATCATGATGTGTTGTATGCATTTGTTTGTGGGTAGTAAATTACAAAAAAAAACCAAACCAAAACAAACAAACATGGAAAGTTGTTACTGCATCTACTCAGAATACCTGTTTTCTGGTATTTTTCCCCACACCCTGACTAAACATTTTTCCCAAATCTCACCTTTTTGTGGCGTGAGGGTGGGGATGGTAACAGTGGACCATAAAAAAAAATTGTAGTTCTTTAAATCTTTTTTGCCCTTGTGTACTTTTTTATTTAAATAGAAGATTTCATTTTGGAATAAAACAAAACCATTCCTGAGCTAAATGTTTGATCGGAGAAAATGTTAACTGCTGGTCGAATGACCAGAGAAATGGTGTGGTAAAAGCAGCCACTGACACAGCCTTAAATGGGGAATGTTAATGGAGCAGTTATTGCTCCCAACTTAATGTTCAGACATGTTTTGTTTTTACATGGTTAGAACAGGAGACTGGAGGCCAGGACATCTGGATTCAATTTCAAGTACAGGTCGTACCTCCTAAATCCAGGATTCTCTGGTTCAGCAACATCCGTGGTCCAGCATGACAATGGATATTCCTGGATGAGAGAATCCCAGAGAGGAGGACCAGCAGCTGGGAGCCCGGTGCAGCCCCGCAAGCCTGGCAGCAGCCGGGCCACAGCAGCCTGGGCAACGGCAGTGACAGGGCAGCCCGGGCAGCGGTGGAGCACAGTCGGGACTGCCTGTTGCCTGGCAGCAGGGTCAGGACTACAGCAGTCCAGTAGGGAAAGCCTGTCCGGGGCCGCGTCAGTCTGGGTGGCAGTGAGGCCTCAGCAGCCTGGGCATCGTCTTCATGGTGATTGGGGCTGCCTGCTGCCTGGCAGTGGGGCTGGAGCTGCAACCACAGCAGCCTAGGAAAGGAAGGTGGCCAGGGCTGCAGCAGCCCAGTAGCGTCTGCATGGCCCGATAGAGCAGCATACCACCCGGCAGTAGGGTATGAGCTGCGTGTCGCCCAGCCAGCATTGGTGCCTGGGCTGGCGCTGGCCAGTAGGCAGCCCAGCCGGCCCGAAGGAGCCAGCAGTGGGGAGGGGCAGTGGGCTGATGTCAGGGGACCTCCCGTTATCCGGAAAATTCCCTTATCTGGGACTGGTCAGGTCCTGAGGGTGCCGGACCAGGGAGGTCCAACTTCTGTTAGGACTTATTTGCTTGGTTCCTACTCTGTCAGCCTCACTGGTAATATTTTGTATTTTATTCCCTATCTCCACTGAAATCAGAGGGTGGCTGTTTGGAAAGCAAGAAATGATTCAACATGAGTGAAGGAGGCAGAATCTTCTGCATGTCATTTGGACAGGCCTCAACCTTTCCACCTGTAAATGGGTGTCGTAGGGTGGGACTCACTGCTGTGGTACCTTCTGCCGGTAGCTCTGGGGAATTAGTCCTTTCTCAGCAGGGCATCTCCTGGCGGGGTCTCATCTGTCTGTGGTCCACGCTCGTGTTCCAGACCCATGTCGCGGCCAGACCATGGCATCCTCTTCAGGACACTGCCCTCCAGCTGTGCCCACTCCAGTGGTCTCTCATAACCCTTCCGGGGATTATCTACAGCCTCAGTTTAGCCCTTCACTTCAGATGAAGGGCTAAACTGAGTCCACAAGTCCTTCCAGGGCACACAACAATGGTGGCTAGACACAGTGCAAGGAGAAGGGGAGGGACCCAGGCCCGCCCACTAGGGACCCTCTGGCGGCAGCCTTGTCCTACACTCCTCTACTCCCCTCCACTGTCTCTTGTTCCCTGGGCCACATCCCCTGTGACCCTTTGCATCCTTCTGGCCCTTGTAGCAAGGCCAGGAGTCTGGCAGGTATCAGGCTGGAGCCCCTCTCTAGCCCCCCTGAGCCTGCCCCGCAATGCTCTAGCAAAGGTGTTTTCTCTGGGAACCAGGTTGTGCACCTTCCCTGGTCAGGGCCTAATTCCTTACTCTCTGCTGAGCAGTTTCTTTTATACAGGGTTTCTCCAGCAAGCTACAACCTGATTGGCTACTTAAAAGCCTCCCCCTAATTGTCCAGGGCTCTACACAGGCTCCCTCCTGCCTGCTTTAACCTCTTCCTGGTCAGTGTGGAGCAGTTTTCTCACCACAATGGATATAATAATGCTCCACTCACTAGGTATGTGACATTAAGGATAATTGTGCTGAGAATCTGGCATTAAATAGTAATACTTTGGGCTTCTAAGTCTCTATTAAGAGTAGAACCTAGTCAGGAGACATTGTTTTATTATGGGGGGGTGTTTTATTTTGTTTATCGATTGTTTATTTTAAACTGAAATCTTGTACATTCTTCAGTTTCTACCTTTTGCTAAGAGCCCACTCGAGCTCCTGTTCAAATCAATGGCTAAAGATTCTTTAGCTGAAGAAGGAACAGACTGCACCTTAAATGGCTGCATAACTTGTTGAAGGCCGGTGGAAATTATGAACGAGAACAGAGCTTTCTATGTAAGCACCCAATACTGAAATATAGCCATTGAGAAAATGCCTGATGACTTTAGTGGGAGTTCTGTGGCTCTGAGTATGGCAAGAGAGAGACCCAGTGCGGTTATGGTTTGAATATGGCATTTCTGATCAATTCTAGCAGTAACAAATATCTAAGTTTCATTCATCTTCCAGCTTCTGTGCACCAAGCCTGCTGTGAGGTTCAGCAGATGACAGGGCATTCTTTCTTGGGTGATATTATGCCCTAAACCTAAAGCAATAAGATTTGATTTGGGAGAAGAACTACATCTGACCAGTCTTAGGCCACGTCTCTACTTACCGCAGGATCGACTCTCTTCCAGGGTTCGATTGAGCAGGTATAGTGAAGATCCACTAAATTGAAAGCTGAAGGCATCCCTGTTGGTGCCGGTACTTCTCACTGTTGTTCCTATTGACCCCCCGCTCTGGAGACGGTGCCGAGCTTAGCGTAAGGTATGTCGACTCCAGCTACATTATTTATGCAGCTGGAGTTGCGTACCATAAGTCAACCTTCCCCCTGCAGTGTAGAGCTGGCCTTAGAGGGGTAGCCATGTTAATCTATCTCTGTAAAAACAACAAGGAGTTGTTTTCTTAGTTACATGCAAATGGCTGCCTAGGATTTCCTGTTTGGTTCCTGCATTGGCACCGTCATTTAGACTCTTGTGCATGTAGCCAGGTGCTAGGATTGAGCAGGGCGTCTCCTGCAGTAACTCCCCCAGGCCATCAAGAGCTTCCAGGAGGCTGGCACTAAGCACGATTCCTTTTCTTTAGCTGTCAGTGCCTGTACCTGGCTGCTGCCCAGCCAACCTGACAGTGTCAGAGGAGAGAGGAAGAGGAAGCAGTTTGCACCTGGCTGCCTCAGAGCAAAGCAATCAGGGAGTGACCGAATGGGGAACAGTTTGGGGGAGTAGAGACTGGGAGCCGCCCTTAAGCCTTCTCCTCCTATTCTGTGCCCATATCACGTTCCCACAGGCAGATTCCCATTGAACTCTGCGTGAGGTTAGGGACTCACCTGCTGTTCGACAGTCTGAGTCACATCTGGGCTTGTTCCTTGCACAGAGACAAGCTCATCTGTCCCAGTGGAGCGTGTGACTGGAAGTCTGCCGGAACCCTATATATCTTTGTTGTCAGTAGCTAACTTATGTGAACATGGTACTTGGAACAATGGGGCCTGAGCTAATTTGCTTTGTTAAAAGCAGGGCTTGATCTTACACATTTAAGAATCACTGTTGTAGAGCTGCACTGAGCAGGCTTAGATGACACAGTGGTTAAAACACTCTGGGCTGTTTTCATTAGTGCTGGTATCAGGACTGCCACTGATGGAATGACATTCCGTACAGGAGCAAAGGTGGAAGACTTACCTAAAACTTCTAGAGAAGTGAAGACCTGAAAGTCTGGGGCTACCCCTAAAAATTAGATCAACCTAGCTGTGTCAGATTTGCTCAGAACATGTTTTAACTGCCAGTATCATGACTCAGAAAAAATGGGTATTACAAAGGCAAACACTGACACATCCTTAAATTTTGAATTGTTACTAAACCTCTCTAGTCTGGTAACTTCCGTGGTCTGGCATGACTTTAGTTGGCTCAGTGTCCACTTATTATTTGTGTGGTCAAGTTTCCCGTGGTCCCATGAAGTTTTACAGCCACCAGTCCTGGCTCTCAGTGATCTGTATTCTTATTTAGGTCTAATTTACCCCAAA
The DNA here is from genome assembly GCA_032595735.1 of Pelochelys cantorii. Lineage (NCBI taxonomy): Eukaryota > Metazoa > Chordata > Testudines > Trionychidae > Pelochelys > Pelochelys cantorii. The sequence goes on along the minus strand of CM064333.1, from coordinate 64,148,030 downwards.
TGTCTTCTCAGAGCTCAGGAAGCAGTAGAAGTGTTGGTAATGCTCTAGACAATATTGACCTCCTGTGACTTGGCAAATTCTCTGGTTCAGTGCTGGTCAGGGCTCGAGGGTGCCAGACTAGAGAGGTTCAACCCATAGAACAATTATTACCCCATTTAACGCTAAAAAGTTCTGTTTTTACATGATAACTATGTTATTTAGTGGTTAGAGTTATGAAAAATATATCCTGTTCAATTAGGTTAGCGTAACTGTATATCCGCTGTAGATGCGAGGTAGGTCGATGGAAGAATTATTCCGCCGACCTAGCTAACACGTTTGGGAGAGATGGATTATCTACTTTGACTGAAAAAAACTTTTCTGACACTGTCAAAAGCCTCTGCTATAGCGCTACAGGTACTGCACCGTAGCTACGCTGCCGAAGTGTACGCATGCCCTGGGACAGCTATTGAAAGGTATTACAAGATCAAGCATTTCAACACATGGTTTGTATGCTAAGTGCACAAGTTCTAAATGAGTACCCCGAAGGGTCAGTTAGATAATACTATTTTTGGTTGTGACTGTGCCACTGTAGTATATTTTAGGCTAAAAGGATAGATTTCCTGAGCTGAGGACTTTACAATTTTAAAAGTGTGTAGTAGTCGATTGTCTGCATCACCTGCTACAATGGCTTTCATTACCAGTGGTTAAAAACGACTACTCCTGTGGCACCTTATACTATGTCTACCCTACTAGGTCATTTCGAAATAAGTTATTTCGAAATAATTACTCCCAAACTAACTATATCGAAATAAGCTTATTCCTCTTCACAAGCAGGAGTTGTTATTTCAAAATAAGAGGCTTGGTAGTGTGGATGCTCGCCTTGTTATTTTAAAAATAACAGATCTGCCGTTAGACAGTAACAAAAATATATGAAGTATCATGAGCTTTTGAGGGTAAAACCCCCTTCTTCAAATGAGCTTGAGTGAAGGTAAAAAAAGGAAAAAAAAAAAAAAAAGAAAAAGACTATCCAACCAATTTGTTGGATAGTCTTAGAGATAACTCTGAGGGGTGTGGACTGACTGATCCCTGAAAAACCATTGAGGTTTCCAAATCAGGAGGAAAGACAGCTTTGGGGTTCATCAACAGTGCTAGAATTCAGACACCTGAGATTTATTCCCAACTTCACCTCGCACTCTGGGTATGTTGTTTATTAATTTTTCTTGGACCCCTTTGTCCTAAAAGGCAGTAGAGAAGTCCAACAACAGCACTAGCATCAGTTCCTCCTATGCATACCTGCAAATTCCTGAGTTCAGTTTCCTGGGTTTCCCTCACAACAACTGATGGTATAACCGCCTGCGGCCATGTTACCCTGACCTCAGGATTTGGCAGTCATACAATGCTGGAGGAGCTTTTCCTTAGAACTTGGTGTTTCTAAAATGTACACATATTAATCTGCACCCATATTCTGTGGCTGTTTCTGTGATTAAGCCAGTTTTTAAAGATGCATTCAGTTCACCTTTAAGAAACAAAGATCCTGTTTTCATGTAAATTCCCATGGTAACTAGGACAAAGAAACACATAAAACATAGGGGAGAGATACCGGCACAATTGTTTCTAAATGGAATGTTTTTCAGTTGGCATGTTGGTTAGGATTGGTGGTACTGGGGACCTTGTGGTGTGTGAAAGGGTTGCCCTGGCTGGTGCATCTGCCTTAGCCGGGGTAATCCACAGAGTTCTTTTGTTTCCCCCTTGATGAATGGCTGCAAAGTGCTCACTGAACCTGGAAACACCTCCCTTTGTGTCTTATGCACTCCTAATGTAGGCAGTTAAAGTTGGGGCAATCGCTTACAATGGTGGTGTGAATGCAGCCATTGTGAAGGGGAGGGGATTGTGCTGAAGTCATTGTTGGCACATAGATTCCATTGTTTTTCAATACTAAGGGTGTGTAAAACCTCAGTAAGTAAAAGCTTCAGCAGATCCCCTGCAAAGGTATTCCGTTTCTGCAGTCACTGCTATAAAAATATAAAACCAGAAACCTGCTGGACTTCTTTTGCATAGGAAAGTCCCATTCAACACGAGGGTGAAAAGTTTGCTGAAATTGCCCACTCATTGACAAATGTGGTGGCTCTATATGCTGCAGATAGTCGGACCTATCTATATTTTTCTCCTGTGAATTGTATAATTTCCACCCAGTTAATTTTGTTCTTTCCCAGCCTGTTTAAAAAGAGAGAGCAGCCCGAAAGGTGTGACTTGTTTCTTTCTCAGCGCAACAAAGGGGGTGGCGTGAGATAACATTTTTATTGGACTGACTTCTGTTGCTGAGAGAGACACAAGCTTTTTGAGCTATACAGAGTTCTTCCGTTCTGGAAAACCTGCTCAGAGAGTCACAGCTAAATATAGGGTCAAACAGATAGTTTAATATTAGTAGTTAACACATATTCCCAGCCTGGCTTTCTTCAGGATGCCTGGAGGAAATGGCTCTCTAATTTTTATTTTATTTTATTTTATTTTATTTTATTTTATTTTATTGTCATATGTTATAGCTCTAATAGGTTGTCATTATCAATTGGAAGATAGGGGGCACTAAATATAATAGGATGTTCTGATCTGTGGCTGCCATTTTACACTTGCTGGATGATAGCTCATAGTATGTAAATAATGCCAGCGGTACATTCGTAGAGGGAAAATCTCAATTTTTATTTTTGGTAGTCAGATTTTTCCTTGTCCTTTTTTTCTAGTAAAAAAATTACATCTTCAGAATGACTTTTGTTTGGATCTTAGTTTTTTAAGTTTTCTCCCACATCATTTGAAGTCCAGTTATTATCAGGGTTGGAATCTGAAAGAGGAAGTTGACTGTAAACAGAAGTGAAACTAGTGTCATTGACATGCCTTTCCCCAGTTGCAAAGCTTAAAACCAAGAGTGACGCTAGTGAAAAAATAGAAGGATCTTTTGCTTTTCTGGTCTAAAGTGGTCCTAGTACAAGCAGACAGTCGAGGGCTACAGTATATATTTTGGCTGGCATATGTATGTCAGGTGGATTGAAAAGAGACTTTATCCCAGAGAGATAGAGCCCTGCTCTACACTACAAACTTACATCAGTATAACTACACTGCTTGGGGGCATAAAATATCCACACTGTTGAGAGACAGTTATACCAACTGAACTCCCGATATAGACAACACTGTGTCAATGGGAGAGCTTCTCCCATCAACATAGCTACTGCCTCTGAGGGGCAATACACTGAAAGATCTCCCATCAGCATAGAGCACAACTTCACCACACAGTGCTACTGTTGTAGTGCAAGTGTAGACAAGCCCACAGCTATGCTGTTGGAAGTCTCTAGTGTAGATGTGGCTACAGGTAGAGAAATTATAGTTCGTTTGCTATAGAAGATTCCAATCCTTCCCTTTGGTCCTGTAGCAAAGAGTCTCATGTAAAATGGCACAAAGCTCTGAAACAAGGATGCCGTTGTTGAATGAAGGTCTGAGAACTTTTAAAGCTGACAATGGCTCTTTAAATCCACGACTTTAAAAAAAAAAAAAAGATGAGTTATCATCATGACCAAAATAGAGTCACTAGAAGGTGAAGGCAGAAAGTCACTTATTGCTACATCAAAACATTGCCATTGTCCCAAAGTGGCAAACCTACATCAGGGCATTATCGTCTCTCCATCTGATATTATGTATTCTCTTTATCCAGCGCATCTCCTTTTTTAATATTTATTTGTTTTTTATTTATTTGCTTGCTTGCTTGCTAGGGGGCTCTAATTTGTTTTAAATCCAGTCTACCAATGAAGATAATAGGAAGTGAAACTCTTGTTTGTTTTGGGTTTTTGTTTTTGTTTTGTTTTGTTTTGGGGTTTTTTTGGATAGCCTAAAGCTTTTGAACACACATTTTTATGAGGTATGAAGAATTATTCTTAACTTAATTTTTGTGTGACAGGTAAAATTATGCCCCCATGGAAATCAGTGGCAAAATTCCTAGTGATTTCAGTAGTGCCAAGGTTACACCCTATCAAAAAATGTACCATTAGTAATACTAGGACTGTCATGTCTACATTACAAAGTTATGTCGATGTAAGACACCTTGTGTTCAGTGTTCCCTCTAACTTTTCCTCATCCAAGCATGGAATAAATTTTATTATGTGTACTGAGGCATGTGTGAATGTGTACTAGTAGAAAACCCTGCTACTAACTGTGGGCGCTCTGCTAATCAGCTGGGCAGCATTTGAAACTCTCCTGGTAGGCCACCCAAGTGCTCAGTTTACAGAGAACATTGCTTGGGTTATCCTATTTGGGCAGGTGTCTAGACTCAAATTTGTCTCCAATCAACATAAGCACCCCATTACAGCGGTGCAATAAAACGACCCCTCTGAAACTGCATTGCTTGGAGGTTGCAGAGACCAGAAGCCACCCCTCTTTAAAATTCCCAAGTGCATTTCTGAAATGTCTTTTCGTCGATTGCCCACTTGGGTAAGCACACTGAGCCGCTCACCTTCATTCCCTGCTACTGCCAAGCTGACCGTGACAACTCCACACACTAGACTCACTCCTAACAGGAGTAGACAGGAGGTATTGGATCTCCTGGACTTGTGTGGAGAAGACACTGTGCAAGCACAGCTATGAGCCAGCCATAGAACTGTGGCCATCTACAGGCAGATGTTACAGCAGATGCAGGCAGTGGGGTATGCCAGGGATCAGCAGCAGTGCCATGTGAAAACAAAGGAACTTGTCCAGGGATACCACAAGGCCAACGGGGCCAACAGTAGATAGTCTAGCAGTGTTTGTTCAGGTGAGTAGTAACAAAGGATCTAATGACTACTTTCAGGAGTAGGAATTGCAGGACTAGACTTTAAGTCACTCAAACAATCAATTTAGTGTAGGTATGCGCCATGCTTTAGAAGCACTGTGTCTGGAGGATTCAGTGCACATGGTAAGCATTGGTAAGCGTGCACATGGTATCATTCCTTCATGCAGACCTGGGCAGATGCTAGGCAGAAAAGGACATGTTGGTGTGTTTTTCCCATATGAATAGAATGAATCCTTCATAAGCATATAAAATTGACACAATAAACTATAATGCCTCCTGAACCTTGCTGAGCAATCTGGTTAAAACAGGTTTATTGACTTTAAAAAAAATGGGTTGCAGAAATACTTACTTGGGGACTGCCTCAAAACCATGATCATTTACTCAGGGATTGAAAAAGTTCCTTTTGAGCCAGGGAAGCGTCACAAGTAAATGCCCATTGAGACCCCTTTTGAGCTTTACTGTTCCCTTTGCTTCACTAATACAAGTCGGTCCCAGCATGCAACACCTTGACTGCTCCACTCCAGCCTCCTGTGGCAAGACTCACCAGCTTTCATCACAGACAGCTCTGAGACTGTTTTGCTTTGCTGATAGAGCACCAGGTGTAATATGTACAATATTAGGGTATGTCTACACTAGCCCCCTAGTTCGAACTAGGGAGGCTAATGTAGGCATTCAAACTTGCAAATGAAGCCCGGGATTTAAATATCCCGGGCTTCATTTGCATGTTCCCGGGCGGGCGCCATTTTTAAATCCCCCTAGTCCGAACTAACTGCCCGTGGCTACACGTGGCAGTTAAAAGTTAATTCGAACTAACTCCTCAGTTCAAATTAACTGTTACACCTCATTCCACAAGGTGTAACAGTTAATACGAACTAAGGACTTAGTTCGAATTAACTTTTAACTGCCGTGTGTAGCCGCGGGCAGTTAGTTCGGACTAGGGGGATTTAAAAATGGCGCCCGCCTGGGAACATGCAAATGAAGCCCGGGATATTTAAATCCCGGGCTTCATTTGCAAGTTCGAATGCCTACATTAGCCTCCCTAGTTCGAACTAGGGGGCTAGTGTAGACATACCCTTAGTGTCCAGCACCCTCATACACTGTTGCCTCATCCCTACGGCGCTCTCAGCCCCTGAGGCCAACGGGGACGAGCCTTCTTTCTTTCTCTCGTTCTTTCTGCTTCCTTCCTGTGCCTTTTGTTGCATCTTCCTCAAGGCCTAATGAGCCTCTTCGTTCTTCTCAGCCCATCAGTATGGCACCAGTCTTCTTAACGAGGTCTGCTCTGGAGTAATTAATGAGTTGCAGAGACCGGAGTGTCGGCTCAGTTGCTGTTGTCCAGGACTTTGTCACACTCCTTTCAAGCAGGAGGCCTCTCCACATATCAAAATGTACAGCTCTGAAATGTGAAGAATGGAGCAGCGCAATGGGGATATGGTGGGGCTACCGAACTCTTCAGTTTGCTCTAGTGGTGTCTCACCCACCGATGAGACAAATGGTCCGTTATAAATAGGTAACTGCTGACAAATAACGGCATGCTACACAGACAAATAACGGTATTTTGGCATATCCTCTTCCCGCCATGAGGTGCAGCATTATCATGCTTCAAAGAAGCCATTTTATATCATCGGAATAATATTTTGCAGTAGCTAAGCAGTGTTCCCTATAAGCTGAGCACACAAGAGCTACGCAGGAGACTTTCAAATGCCGCCCAGCTGATTAGCAGAATGCCCACAGCTGGGAGCATGTGTTTCTACTGGTGAAGCACCTCTGCACATGCCTCGGTGCACATAACAAAATTTATTCCGCACATGGATGGAAGAAATTAGAGGGAATGGGGACTGTGAGCCTCATGAAACCTGTGCATGCAGAACATGGTTACACCCAGGACATTCAGAACTAGTCTAGAAAATGTGGGATGGATTGCAACTCTTTCCTAACCCCGAAACTACATTAAAAATAAGGCCTGTTATGGCTTTGAAAGTCAGTCTGTAGTGTGGATGGAACATGGAGGGAACTCACTGCAGCATTAGCTCCCGAGGGCAATCTGGTTGTCTCAGTGTGTAAAGCAGCGCAATCTCTAGTACAGCCTTTGAAAGCACGTAATGTGTAATTCATTCAGAAGGTCTGTGAATACCCCCCAGTTCTTTGCATAGGTGTGTGCAATGGGCATCATTGTGCCTCCTTCCTCTAGCACAGTGGTGCGCAACCTGTGGGATGTCTTCCCGGGGGTCGCGGCGCTTAGATCTGGTCAGCTGGGGGCTGAGCCCAGCAGTTGGTGGCCCCCGCGGTGCAGGGTTTGCAGATCAAAAAAGGTTGCACACCACTGCTCTAGCACAGGGCTACTCAACTTTGGAAGCTCTGGGGCTGCTATGATACTCACAGCACAGCACAACACACACGCAACTTAAGTGTGGTTGCATATACATGCAAATATATACAAATAGCTTCTTTCACACCAACCGGCATGAATACAAAGATTAAGGCAAGACTACACAACATGCAGGCCCCATTTAAATCAGTTCTGCTGATATTAATACATTGCAATATTTTACCCAATTTCCACCCATATGACAGCACTTTTAATGAGCAATAACAGTCCAGGAATTTAAGTACTAAAACACATATCAACAGAAGACCATTATATTGACTCGTCATTGTGAAACCTTTTCCCAGTAAAGGCCATGTTCAAAGGATCCCACCTGCGGGCCACGTGTTGAGCCCTGTGTAAACCCAAACTGCTCCGCGGGCCACAAACAAACGGGTCGTGGGCGGCATGCAGCATGTTGAGTAGCCCTGCTCTAGCATCTTGCATACTTGAGCAGGATCAGCTGCAAACAGGGCCTAATTCTTGCAGAAGAAAAAGCAGAAAAGAGGCGGAATTAGTTAATATTCCTATATCACAGTGCTATCTATCTTGATACTAGTTATTATTTGTAATTGGGGAACCCTAACCTTTCCCCAGTGCCCACTACTCGAAGCTTCTTTTTCCTTGTTTGTTTTCAAAATTCCTCAAACACCCGAATTTTATGGAGTGATTTTCATTTGTAGTGACAATGGTCTGTTTTACAAATTTAAAATAGTAAATAGCATTGCTTATTCTTGTGGCAAAGGCTTGTCCACCTTACAAAAATAACCACATGTAAAATGGGTTGTGGATAAATTGGGTTATGCCGGCTTATTTTCCAAGAGGAAGGGTGTACGGGTTGGGACGTTAGCCTGGGCCATGGAAGTTCAGTTCCTTATTCTGCTTCAGGCTGTGAGCAAATCATTTACTTTCTCTGTGGCTCAGTTCCTGTTCTGTGCCGGGGCTGGCAGGGAAGTGTTATCTCCCCTGGGTGTTGAGGGGATACATGAGGGGATATAGATTATGAGATGCTCAAGCACTAATATGACAGAAGCCAGACAAGTACAGGTTGAACCTCTCTCATCCGGCACCCGTGGGACCTGACCAGTGCCAAACGAGAGAATTTGCCGGACTGCAGGAGGTCAATGTTGTCTAGCAGCATTACCATCTCTTCCACTGCTTACTGGGCTCTTAGAAGACATTTAGGGGTAAATTAAGAGCACAGAACACTGAGAGCCAGGACTGGTGGCTGTAAACAAACTTGATGGGACCGTGGGAAATCTGGCCACACCCACAGTAAGTGGACATTCGGCTAACTGAAACCATGCTGAACCACGGATGTTGGCGGATCAGAGTATTCTGGACTAGAGAGGTTCAACCTGTACCTACAACAGACAGATGTTGTTAGTTTTCAAGGTGGAACCAAGTCTGGATTTGTCTCTAGAATACCATGTATATACCACCATGTGTCAGCCACATCTGTAGTTAAACGCTTGCTTGGAGACAAGTTCTAAAGCGAGATGCCCCCCAAATTTAGTACATATAGCCTCAACACTGGGCTCACTGACTAAGAAGCCTGTGGGTTGAATCAGCTGATAGCCTCTTTATTTCAGAGAGGGCAATGGGGGAGAAACTGGAGTTGTTGCTGTCATTCTATGGAAGATGGTTTTATTCAGTGCAGCTGTTAAGCTGGCATTCTCCACAAGGTCTGACTTTTCTTTAATAAATAATACTGCCTTTCCCTGGAGAGCATCTGTTTTCCAGGAAGGCTAAGAATATACACATTTTAATTTTGCTTAAAATATTTTAATATTAAATTAATACCCCTGGGCTGAATCACTGCATGGTTATATTTCAACCCAGAGTAAATGTGAGTGACTAGATTGTAAGCACATGAGCTATGAGACTGTAGCAGGAAGGCTGAAATTACCTTAACCCACATTTATAAAAAAAGCCACTGATTGTTGCTGCTAAACATGCACTGACTTCTACATTAAGGGCATGTCTACACTAGGAAATTATTTTGAAATAAACTTATTTTGAAATAATAATTCCTGAAATAACTAGTTTGAAAAAAAGCATTATTCCTCATGGAAAGCGGGAGTTATTATTTCTAAATAAGCAGCCCGTTATTTTGAAATAACAGGCTTAGTAGTGTAGACCAGGGCATATAGTCATAGATAGATAATACACAATGTATATTTGTGACCTGAGGTGTTTCTTACAAAGGTTTCTTAACACTTTTTGTTTTTGAAGATGCTGGCATATTAGCTACCTCTCCCCTATCTCTCCCCCCCCCTCCACTATTCACACCCCAGATTTTCACTTTGAACTAAAAAAAAGCAAATTGCAGCTCGAGGCACCATCATTTGGCCAGGTTGGGGTTAAATTGAAGATGGGACCAAGCTGTGAAATTTGGATCCGGTTTCAATTTTTAACATTTAAAAATCTGCAGATCTTCAAATTCAGTGGTTTGGTTTGGCCAGTCTCAGGTTAACACCATGGGAAACTGTATGGCTTCCACCCATAAACATAATTTGGTCCAGACTTGTTCAAAACTTGACAGTAGGATATAAAATATTTGGGCCACATTGATAGAAAGCTTCATAGAACATGGAACCAGATGCAATTTTTTTTTCTCTTCTTTTGGTTCAGTGTTTCAGTCAAGAAGTTTTTTGTAGATCTCTCTTTTTAACCCACATCTATTGCATTAGGACTTTAAAAACTCATAGTCTTGTCTCAAATTCTTTGTCCTGGAAATCTCACAAGTTTTCCAGTACTTCCTGGTTTTGCATGGACTAAATATACCATGGCATGAGCTTTTCATGTAGTATTTGTGCTTTTGTTTGAAATAAGGACGTGGCAGAGGTTTGTGAAAACATAGAACAACTATTTTCAAACACCAACATGACAGTAATACACTACACTTAAGCATTAAGTACTAATTAGTCCTCATAAACACCTTATAGAATTAGTCTGGTTATCTCCATGTGAGGACTTGTCTCCACTTGCTGGGAGATTGACACTGTGGAGATCAATCTCCAGGGTTTGATTTTGTGGTTCTAATAAGGCCCTGCTCAACTGACTCCAGTACTCCACATAGCTGGAGTTGCATATTTTAAATTGACTTTCTCCCCAAGCATAGACCTGGCCTGAGAAAACGGAACTATTCAGAAAAGAATTACATCCGTAGAAGAGTTGAGATCAAAGCTCAGGAATTCTTGCTTTATAAACGGCTGGGTCCACTAGATCATTCTAGTTTAGAAAAGAGAAGACTGAGAGGGGACATGATAGCAGTTTTCAAGTATCTAAAAGGGAGTTACAAGGAGGAGAGAGAAAAAATGTTCTCGACCTCTGATGATAGGACAAGAAGCAATGGGCTTAAATTGCAGCAAGGGAGGTTTTCGTTGTACATTAGGAAAAACTTCCGAACTGTCAGGGTAGTTAAACCCTGGAATAAATTGCCTAAAGAGGTTGTAGAATCACCATCACTGGAGATATTTAAGAGCATGTTAGGGTCTCTTCCTTCAACTGGTCATTAAGGCTATGTCTACGCTGCACAGTTATTTTGGAATAAGCTGTTCCAGAATAGTTGTTCTGAGACAGCATATTTCGAAATACCATATCTACACTGCAGGGAAAATTAGTCTGAGGCAGGCTTCCCTAATGTAGACGTGCTATCTCGATTTAGAGCCCCAAGAGGAATAACTTAGAATGGCCCTGGTCAGGGGCTATTTGGAAAAGCAGAAGTGGAGTGTCTACATGCACCTTATTTCAAAATAGCTATTTCGGAATAGGCATTATTCTTTGTAAAATGAGGTTTACAAAAGTTGGAATAAGCTGTCAGTTATTTTGAAATTATTTTGAAATAATGGAATTGCTGTGTAGACGCTTGCATAGATATTTCGGAATAACGGCAGTTATTCCGAAATAACTTTGCTATGTAGACACACACCTTAAGTGTTCTCTATTCCCCACTCTGTCAGCTTTTCTTGCTTAAATAATACTCCACAATGGTGTATAAATCACATCACTTTGCCCATGAAGTTGATGTTTTCTTCTTATTCATTAACTGGTCAACTTTTCAGTTAAAATAATTATGGTATGTAAGTCTCCTTAACTTGTAACTATAATATGTACTGTTGAGACAATCAGTTTTCACATTTATTTCCGTGTATTCACTGTGTATACCTCCCCTGCTACTGTACCCAGTCTGAGTGCCACAGTTAGAAAAATTGAAATTAACACAAAGCTTTTTTGCTTATGTGGGTATATTAAAAATAAATAAACTTTTATATTAAGCAGGTAATGTATTTAATTGTACCAGAGTGTGTCTCCAGCTTCCAGACCAACCTTTGTCTAGATTCATATCTACCAAACACCTTGTAGTCTGTTTAAAGCCCACTTACACAAAGGTTCTCCAAGTAATGGCTCTCTGACCATCTATTAATAGTGATAGACTATTTTAGGGAATGTTCAGTAGTAAAGAAGGCAGACAAGCCATAGGTTGTAAGCTTTGGGAGACAAGCATGATATTTTGTTATAAAAAAGATATAGCTTAACACAGCAAAAATGTCTGAATCTGAAAGCATTGCAATATTTTTATAGACTAGCGTTGCACTGAGGGTTTTGACTTGCATGCCATTCTCTATTGATGATTGACGATATGATGCAGTGATTGGACTTACCCGTTATTCATGAAAACAGAAGGGGAAACAATAAAAGGATAAAAGTGGAAATAATTTCATTCCACTCTCTCCAACCATCAGCATTCACAACCAAGCATAATGCTTCTGCTAGGTCGACCTTTAAGCCTCTCATTTAGCCAGCTAAAACACTTTTGTAATTCTGCAAACTATTATTAACAAGAATACTGAAAACTAGCAGGATTATAATTTTGTAATGGAAATTTGTGTCAGTCATTTGGCTTTCTAATGACCTGTTTATCTGCACTTCTAATGTTCTCATCATCTCATCAGATCTGCACTTTTGGTTTAAATGTTTGCCACAGCACTGTTGATTTGCTTCAAAATTGTAGCAATACAACAGCATTGTATCGTCTACTTAATTTGTATTCTTTATATATTCGCCCCCGCTTTCCCAAGAAACATTTTGCTTTTGTTTGTGTTCAGCATGAAATGTGCAATAAAGGGTTGTGTACACAGAGCCTATTACTATGTAGCTTCAGTACCGTTAGGTCCTTACTGACACCAGTCTGTAGGTTAAGAACACTTCAATTGGTCTAATTTGCAACCTGATCAGAAACACTGACCTGGTTAGTCTTTAACAATGAATGTGTCTAATGATAACTTGTAGGCACCCTTAGTGAAGGCAATGATGTGTACATAAGAAGTCATCTCCAGCTACATAGCATTAGCAGGTCTCCAGCAGCCCTATCTATAATTTTGCATTGTGCTGCATTTTTCTGCAGCATGGTGTTTTGTCACTTCTAATGATAACTATCCATCAATCCCCACTGATTGAAATGGAGATAAATTAAATTGTTATAAATGTGAGTTAAATGACTCATTGATATAATTAGACTGTCAGGATTTCTTAAGTGTATCTTAACACATTTACTAATGTTAATTATAAGGTCTTTTGTTTGGGAAACTTCCGTTAATTCTGTTCTCCACAATAAGCAAATACAGTCATTTGTAAAACCTCGTATGGCTGTTGCCTTTTCAGAGAGAGGTTTGCAGAAAAGGAAAAGAATATTTACTGAATTTGTTTTTTCAGTTATCAAAAGCCTGAAATTGATACTAACTTAAAAGACTCTTAACTGTTAATAGTTTGTTTATAGTTTGTTTATAATTCATCCAGTGCCATATCTTCTAACATGAACCCAAATGTATATGATGATAAAACAGGACAGTTTATTGAAAATGGAAGTGTTGAATAATGAAACAATACCAATTGCAGCTAAAACAGTATTGACATCAAATGTGCTAGAAGATGAGGTGTTAAAAGTAGGAGGGGGGGGATGAGCTGCCCTTATTTATAAGGAGACAAAACCCCAACTCAAATATTTTGTGACATGTAGGCAGACTTGCACAGCCACGTCATTTTTTTTTTTTTTTTGGTGAAAAAAAGCTTGTTTTTATCTTATGTCAGAAATGATCACAGGAATCAGTTTAATTGGGAAATTCATTTAAAATAGTTTCTAATTGGCATCAGAGAGTGAAAGTTCAATACAAAGGTGAGATCTAAGCTTTCTAATTAGATTGAATGCAGTGTGATTTAAAGAATAGTCTTGATAATTACAGACTATAATGCAAAGTTATATTCTAATGGAAAATGCTCATTTTTACATTAGAAAGCCTCATAATTCTAGCTGAATCTTTCATTTTTCTTTATCAAAACCAGGAAATATATTATATTTTTTTATTTTTAAAATATTACAGTTTTACCTAAAAAGTGGGATGACCATCAGTTTCACATTTTTCTGAATCTGTTCATAAACTGAGTGGAAATCCTCTTTCCAGAGAGTATGAATTTTCTTACTCAAGTATAATTTTCACTTACATAGAATTATATTGTGAACTCAAGTTTTAATCCCCCCCCCCCTTATTACCTCCCCACCAAGATGTTTGATGCAGCTGAAATTGAAGGCTGAAGTAGAAGGGGCCACTTAACCAGTGAAGGGTTTTTCTTTGTAAATAATAGATCAAGAGCACCAGAGCTATATCTAATGGGAGCCGTATGCAGCCTCCGTTTCAAGGACAGCGCGTGGTTTAAAAAACTGTAACCACAGTTCATCCCATCAGTAACCTGTGGTCAGTTTTTTGTTGCTGTCAGTCAATCGCAGATTTAATTCGTTGGCCACATTTTTTTGTCAGCCCCTATATCCTCCACATATATATATAGCTGACATGAACTTAGGGACACTCAATTTTAATTGACAGGAAAAAATATTTAAAACAAATATGTTTAAAGAAATTCTCTTCAAGAATGAAAGATTATCTAGTGAGCAAGAAACTTTCTTGAAAAGAAAAGAAAAGAAAAGAAAAGAAAAGAAAAGAAAAGAAAAGAAAACCTTCTACTGTTGAGGGAACTGTCCAGATTTCATCAGCTTAATATTTTAATCTAATAAGCAAAAGGATCAACTTGTTCATCCAATATCAACTTGATCTAGTTAAAAAAAATTGCTATAGTTCTGCCAGGCACTGGGGTTTGTAGAAGAAAGCTTTTAGCATTCAGATTGGTACAAGTGATTAGCAATAAAATCTTTTGCATGCAAAGGATGTTTTTCTTGAGTAAAAGTGGGATAGATTTGGCATCCAGAGGGTGGACTATAATAAAATAACATCAAGATATAATGAAACGTTTCTGTTTGTATTTTGTTTCTGTTTAGAAATATGCATTAAAAAGCTCCAGACTGTTTGCAGAATCTGGTTCCCCGGCCATAGTCCAGCAAGTTATTTGAAAAGCAAACAAGAGCCGTTCGCTGCAATCTTTTCTCAGGCAAAACACCTATTGTGTAGTTAAAGGGGGGTTTGAACCAAGTAAGAATGGCAGGATTGGGTCCCTGGTAGTGAAAGGTCGGACTCTTAAAATTTTCTAAAAGCTGGAAGAAAGACGCAATCTCAGAACAAATTGATCAGTTGTATTTGTCTTCCTGTGTTGAGAGCAATATGTAGAGTTAAAGTACCGGTATCTGTTTCTGAGATGACACTGGTATTTTCTTCTAGAATATATTTCTTCTTTCCTGTTCCCCTTACTTCTGTACTTTATTGCAAAAAGAACTATACCCTGTAAAGTCAGAAGAAGCAGTTTTTCTGATTATTATTTTCCAGGCTATTAATGAAATATCTATCTATAGTCAGGTTTCAACATAATTATTTAGTGAATGCATGTTTACTTGGGAAGTTCAGTGTATTGTATGCATTGCACGATTAAATTTTTTTATTATTTTGAGGACCAATATAACATTACATGCTTATTGTGTTATTTTTGGTTTACAATCACATTCTGCTAATTTCAAGTCTCCATCAACGGAACTTGAATTACAGGGCACACAATTTAATCATGCATCTGCTTGACTATAATTGTTCGGCTGTGGATTGTTGGAAATGGTATGATGATCAAATGTACTTTTGAAAAAGCAGGTATTATAATAGCAAAAAGTCTTAATATATTTATGCTGCTGTTCTTGAGCGATGTGAAATAATTTTACAACTTTTCAAAGGTCAGCCATGATCGTTTTATTCCCAAACACCTCGTAAGGTTGCATGTCTTAGTACAGTATTTTTGTTGTATAATCATTTTTCTGGAAAGCCAGAACAAATGTCCTTCATGACAGAAATTCAAGCACCTTACTGAAGTTCTCAGAAGTTCTTGACTTTAAGGGCTCTCTCATCCCGGCCTCTTTCCCCGACACCCTAGTTCCCTTCATGTACCAGAAGTTACAGAAACCTATTTAACTGAACTTTCCCCCTCCTCCTCTACTCCGACCTCCCTCTGCCAATTTCTTCTCAGCAAGGGTTGATTTGTAAAGAAAAAATAATCAAATATGATTAGCCAATTTAAAAAAAAATCCTGTAATTTGTCATTTTACCAGTTCTCGGCATTCTATTTTGTACTTTCTTAGTACCGGGAAAAAAGCGGGTTGACAGTTAATAGATATCCCTGTCATCAGTTGTTTAGACATTTTTGTCTTTTGTGACATTGAGGAAAAGACAAGGAAGGGAATGGAAGCAACTAAAAAATGTCACAAGATCAAAAAATCAATGGGCTGAAGGAATGTGATCTGTTTATCAGGGTGTAGCTGCTCTTTCTGTTTGCATTAAGTCCGAGTGAGTGTCTTTGGTAGCCACTAAAGTTGCTTTATTCACTCCCTAGGAGATGTAATACAAGCATGAAACGATGTCTCACAAAGCGGACACATCAGCAGAAAAAAAAAAAAAGAGGAGGGGGGTCTTTAAAGACTATAAAAACCAGGTTTATGACGTTATATTTTTGGAGATATATTAAACCTGCTTATCTTCCTTATAAACATATTGCTAAGCACTGCAAATGGACCATGTTACTGATTCGTGGCATCGTATTTCTGTGTTAAGAGGAGGATATTTTCAAGTATTTATTTTTGAAAATGTCAATAAAACGAAAGGGGGTGATAGTTCAGTTAAAGGAAGTTCGAGCAGCTGAATGAATACATGTGCTTTTAGGTTTGACAGTTAAGTGTAAAATCTTTGAGTGGACTTTCCCTTCACTTAAGTGGATGGGGAATTGGGTTTGTTTTATCTGATATGTAAAAAGAGTTGTAAAAATGCAAATGAGAGACTTTTTTCCTAAAGTATTGTAGTGCTTGTTACTGTCGTAAAGACGCTAGTTAGTACACAGCTGTCTAGTGCACAAGTTCTTCACGATCGTGAAGGGATGGGGTATGTGATTGTGTGTTCAGTGCTATGCCAGCCTATGAGAGTTGATGGAATAGACAAGGCAATGCTGCAATCTGTTGGACAAATTTTCTCAATCCTTGTAGTTGTTATGTGATAGGAAGTATGGCAGGGGCTGCATATTTTATAAACTTTCTATTAAAGTTGTGGCATGTTATCATAAAACTGAATTGCGATACTTTGTATTACACTCTGGGATTGAGAGATAGACATAGGATTAAAAAAACAATTTCTAGGCATTTCTAGATGATAAATTTAATTTTCTTTGCTATTTGGAGGTCTTCTTTGAAAATGCAATTGTAATGAACGCATTCAGAACTGGAGAATAGATTTACCCTTGGCTTCAAATAGTCGACGTTATCAGGCTCTGTCATTCGTTCCTTCCTATTTTCGGGCTGCTAATTGATGTTTTTGATGTCAGCAAGAAAATTGAAGAAAATGTCATGTGTGAACCAGTGCGGAAGTTAATAAGATTGACTTCGTTGACAGAATTTACAATGAGCGCAGAGACCGCATAATGGGACCGCTGCGAATTCGTGTGCTCTCTTTGGAGTCAAAATTGACACCTCACGCTAGGCCAGCGGTCGATACGAAAGATGGAACATTTGGGAAGGTTCCTAATCTCTCTCTTTTTCCTTCTGTGTTTCTCTCTCTCTCTCTCTTCCCTTTCTCTTTCTCTCTCTCTCTCTTTACCTTTTGGTCTGTGGAGCTTATTTAGTTGCACAAGCAGCTGTTTATCCAGCGGGCGACTGCTTTGGACCAAGCCAAAGTCTTAGTTCAATCTCTTAGCGCCCCCACAACAATGCTAATTTTTTATGCTGTTTTGAGTTTGAAAGCAAAAGAGTCTTGAAAAGGTTAGATTAAGATGTGTCTTAAGGAAAGATATACTAATATTGGACAGGGTCATTGCGTATGTTTGGGCTATGTGCAATAAAGCTGAAACGCAAATCCCCTCCATATAAAGGAAGGAAACGGTGGGGCATCTACAAGAGCTTTAAACATAGCAGAAGACTACAGCTAACCATTACTCTTATTCTAGGCTTTAAAATGGCACTGGATGTGTGTGTGCGTCGCATGTATTATGCATATACACACAAAACTTGAACGTTTCACCAAGGTTTCTTTTTAACAAAACAAAATTCAAACTTTTTTTAAAGTGGCAAAAGCCTTCACTATAATAGTTTAATTTTCCAGTAATGTGGCATAGTTTATTGGATTTGTGTGTATAATTATGGAATGGATTAGTTGAGTTTGGTTCAGTGCATCTGATTATTTTCTGGCCTTTAGGGAAATGCGCTAAAACCCTAATATGTCCACTACCCCCAAGCGGTCTCTTTTTGAAGGCGCCGCACAAAATGTGGTCTCTACTAGCGTTCGGCCTCCAAGGATCTTCAGTGAGAGACATTATTCTTGGAATATCCAATTAATTCCACGGGCAGTGATCAGTTAGCGCTTCTTCTTCCTTTCTCGCCATTTGAAATGCTAACACAATGAATATTTTCTCATTGGTCTGCGTCCCTCGGCTAAGCTGTTGCCGCGGGCTGAGAATTTCATCGACTGATGAGACCAGAGGCTGCGCCGATAAAAGGTTACAGTACGTGATTTGCATGCCAACTTGGGTTTGGTTTCATGAACTTAAAAGTTCTTTAACTTTTATTTGACTTTTTCTTTTGTACATAGATGAGGAATTTAAAAAAAAATAAAATCATTAAATTAGGAGACACTGCACATTTCTATTTTATATTGAACCCTTTATACAGGTATTAAATGTGTAAAATATTTTGTACAAATGAACCAAAACAAAATTGAATCTCTCTGTTCCAGACAACAAAAGCTTATCTTTCATAAATGGTTGAAAATTTTAAGGTGCTATCATACATATCTACCCAAGTCCGAGATTTACATTTTTCTGTTACACTGTGGCATAATGTTGCTGTTTATTTTTAGCAAAGCAGGAATTACTTCAGCAACTGTATTACATTATGTGAGCCATAACAAATGAAAGTAATATATTTGGCTTTTGTGTGTTCATAAGATGGAAATATCCATGCCTAACGCATTCCTATAACCGTGATTAAGACAAACTGTTTGGCACTGTTTTGAATGGTAAGTTTGTGGAGGTTCTTAAGTATTAATTATGTTCCATCAAGCACAAGAAAATACTACAAAAGCAAAACAAAAAAACTTGTTATTTTTACCTTTAACACAGTAATCTGTACATTTGTCTCTGGAATTCCAAGTGAACTATGGACCATGTCAGCTGAAGATTGGAATCCAGAATATAATGATATTGCAGACTTAGTATTAAGTAACTAATCTTAAAGATAGATGTAATCTAAATTGAAACCAAACACATAATATATTTGTCAAATAAAGTATATTATGACTGCTGGAGGCAAAGACAGTGGCAAAGAATTAAATAAATGTATGGGGTCTACTATTTATATTGTCTTTTCTTTTTAGAAAGATTCACATGTATGTTTTAAGATGTTGACCATGTTGGTTGGTTTAAAGATTTAATAGATGTATTTTCTGTTCTAAGAAGTATTTGGGGGCTGAAGATGAAAATTTTCCCTTCTCGCCCCCAAAAAAGAAAGACAGCGTCAGCCTTCATGCTCTTGTAATCTTAGAGGCAGGATGCGACGGTTTGAAACTTGACATATTCCTACTGAATAAAAATCATGAAGCCCTTACCAAAATTGTTAGCAGAAGAGATGGCAGAGCGAGGTGTGGAGGGTTTTTTTCCCCCTTCCTTTCCCTAGCTGTCTATGAGGAGGAAAGCAGGTGGCTCCCCGTGGCTGACTTTTCATGACAACATGCCATTAGAAATTGCAGTCCTGTTGATCAATCCACTCGACATGACAGCTTTGCCGCAAGGCCTGGCTCTTTGAGCACCAGCGCTGTGGCTTTTCCCTCCTTTTTTCCTGCACTAATTGGTGAAAGTTTTTACTGTGCTTGTGGCATAGGAAATTCTTTTGAACATTGTCACAATCAAGTGTTGACTTCTTTAGAATTGCAAGTAGGTTAAGTGAGTATCAACATAAAAAAAACAAGCTATTATTATCTAAATTTTATTAAAATAGAATTTGGAAAACACTAAGTTATCAAAAAGAATATTTTGATATGAATGATTCAATTAAATAATCTTTCTTTTCAACTTCTTTTTGTCAAAGAATTCTACTATATTTACGTTTCAAAAGTAGAGTAGGGGAAGAAAGAAATGAGTTCTGGAGTTCTTGTTTTCTTTTTTGCATAGTAAGAAACCTAGAACTACAACATTATAGCTCTAGATCGCTAAACTTAAATCTACATGAAGGCATACAATAGCTTTTCAAAGATTTCAATTTTATTTCCACAAGCATACAAAGGTTCCCTTCGCAACCAGTTAATTTAAGGTATTGTAAACCATTGTCTTCTGCAAAACCAAAAAATCAAAAATCTTATCTTGGGAACTTTTCTAACCGTTTAATTATGCTCTATTAAATAGAAAAAAACCTGAAGTAAAATTAAAATATCCAGGAATATTGTACCCATCCACTTTCCCACAGCATGAATGAACTAAATTAAGTGGCTTGTATTTTTTAAACTCAGAAAGGAAATA